>CM019150.1:74079641-74217141 GCA_009733165.1 Naja naja
TAAATGAATAGCAGTCCACGCAAAAGGCATACGATATTTACCAAGTCTTTGGCAAAATTGTTCTGATTGGCTTTTCAGTTTGTCTAGCTTTTCCTTGTTCTGCAGAAACAAAAATAAGCAAATAAACCTGTTCATACAACTGAAATATTTCTAAAACATTAATAGTTCTCTGTTAATTATGACACGTCAGTTCATGTTTAAAAGCTGAAACTTGGCATATTTCTAAGAAATTCTTTTTCATATATAGTAGGAAATAAAAAGAATTTTTTTACTGAAGCATTTGATTGCATAGACATTCCTCCCACAAATTATTTTCCTAATATTGTGTTAAGTAATGCAATGAACCTTTAAATGTGGTATAAATATGCATGGTGGAATGAATGATAGGACTTGCCTCTAATTGAAAGTGAAAATCACAGCATTTGCAATCGAATCAGTAATAGAACCTAAGAGAATTCCCAAAATATATCTCTAAACAATTACAAGCTACATTGTAGCTACAAGAGAAAGTATCAAAAGGAGGCTGATGCAAGATTATAAAAAAAACAGCACAGAGCTGTTATTTATTTAGAATTCTTTCTAGATTTATGCCAAGACCTCAAAAGTATTAACAATATCTTATCTTTATTTTAAAATATGAGTAGTCCTCCACTTACAACCGTTCCGTTAGTGACCATTTGAAATAGCACTGAAAAAAGTGACCTATGGCTGTTTTTCACACTTACAACCATTGCAGCATCCCCATGGTCATGTGATCAAAATTTGGATGCTTGGCAACTGGATCCTATTTATGACAGCTGCAGTTTCTCAGGGTCATGTGATAATCTTTTGTGATCTTTTGACAAACAGAGTCAATGGGGAAGCCAGATTCATTTGAACAACCATGTTACTAACTGAACAACTGCACTTAACAACTGTGGCCAGGAAAGTCATAAAATGGGGCAAAACTCACTTTAACAACTTAGAAGAAGAAAAAATTGGGCTCAATTGTGGGCATAAGTTGAGTTGTATTTTTTTACAGAGCAGAATTTCAAACCCTTATCTTGGTAGCTTTCGATTTATTATAGTACATAATTCTGTTTGGAAGGCAAGCACTAAGGGGCAACAGTAAACCACAAATTTTCATTTAAAGAGGAAGAACGGGGCCATGATGCAAAGAGACAAGAGCAGGAGTGAAAATGCCAGATTTTGGCTTGGTCACATAGTGGCAAATATAATTGAGCAATATGTCTAAATCCTTCCAAAAACTTACTCAAGCAAACTACTTATTAGAAGTTATACTCAATGGGGTTCAGAAGCAGAACAGGATAGATAAAAACTTTAGCAATTTTGGCATCTCCAAAAGGCTAAAATACAAGGAGAATGGGAATTACCGCAAATTGCTTCGCTTTATACTATTTGTCAGTATTTACAATTCATGAGTTTTCTATGCAAACTCTTATATGTGAACTGCTCCACTTTGTTTAATGAATGTAGCAATCAACTGTTAAGTGCAGGGCACAATCTACTTTTGGATGAAAAATTTATAAAGTGCTTACCTTTGCAGCATCTGCTTCTTTCATAATCATATATGGCTCAGCACATTCCCCAATATCTCCTTGCTGCAGTACCTTTTCCAACTACTCAAAGAAAAGGAAGCAAAAAGAAGGATTGGTATGATGTAACTTCAGTATCTGTCCTTCCAAAGAACAGTCAGGATTTATTTACTTTCAGAATGTTGCGTATATATCTGCATTTATATATAATGCCTGGTCTATTTGGCTGTTTCTCTTAAAAATATTTCTCCCTTATATATTTCTCCTTATGTATATTAAGAGAAATGTTTACCTGTGAACAATATTCACATCTTATGAAATCATATATTCCAACAGACTTTTAAATGACTTTCATCTCTAATTTTTAAATATTCATATATTGGATAGCTATATTCCCAACCTTTATCATCACATAAAATAATCTCCTTTTGAACAAGAGAAGGAAAATCTTACCTTTATTACCAGGAAGACATCTTGGGAAGGGTATGTAATAGAAAAGATGGCTGAACGAGCCAAAGTGGTTATGGCCGCAGGGGGGACGTGAGGTCGCAACATGCTTTTCATTTGTTCAGAGTTCAAATCAAAGTAAAAGTTCTCTGAAATCTAAAAGAAGAAGCTGGCTAGTTGCAGGTTATTAGGCAGACAGAAGACAGAGAGATATTCTTTGATGAATACAAAATTTTAAAGTATCAAACCAGTTCACAACATAGCTACTCTTTAAATTGCTAGAGATGGCAGTAACTCAAGATACTTTTTATATTTTCACATAGTTTTTTGCCATTTAGGACTGCACAACTCCAAATTAGGTTGCCAAAATGTGATCTGGAATGGGCATACTTGTAAAAACACTTTAAACCAAACATGGTTTAACTGACACTGGGAAGACATGGACTTCTGGATTAAGCCTACAAACCTGTGAGCAATTCATACATTTGCTAGAGTCAACAGTGAGTTAAACAGTGACAGTGAGTTTTTAGTTATTCTTCAAAAGATTTGACTTTTCCGCTTTTGAATTGTCGATGTAATCCTTGTATCATGATAGCAATAGCACTTAGACTTATATACTGCTTCACATTGCTTTACAGCCCTCTCTAAGCATTTTACAAAGTCAGCATATTGCCCCCAACACTCTGGTTCATCATTTTACCAACCTCGGATGGATGAAGGCTGAGTCAACCTTGACCAGGTGGTAATTGAATTGCCGAACTGCATTCAACTGGCAGCCTGCAATACTGCATTCAAACCACTGAGCCACCGAGGCAAACAAAATAACATTACAAGTGCTGAGCACAGAGACATTTGTATCTCAGATAATGTACAGCATTCAAATTCCATCTAGAACAAGTAAGTCTCAACTCACCTTCTTCTTTTCTTTAACATCGTATAATGCCAAACTTGCAAAAATGGGCTCTATTTCAATTTCAAACCTTCCAAGAAAAGAAAAAGATAAATTACAACCAAAAAGTAGTAACCTTATTTCAATCCACTCACTATATGAACTCTACAGGCACAGAGAGATACCAAATTAAGATTATGATGGATTACAATGATTCTATTTCTATAACATTAACAACAGTCTAACCCGTAGCATTGTTCAAGGTATTCCACCAAGATGCATACAATAGTAACCAAATAAAAGCTTTGAGCACAAATGCAAGGATAAGATATTATAATGCAAGTATTAAATAAGACAAAATCAAATATTTCTGAATGCTGCTTTATATTCTTAAAGTTCCCTCAATGTATCTAGCTAATAAAAAGAATGAGAGGTGTGCAAGGGCATAATCTTCCACTGGTTGTGCAACTGCACATTTTTCCAGTCTGTTTTTAACACTGGATTCAGCCAACACCTATATAATCCATTTGATCTTAGGCTGTGAAGCAACAGGTCTTTCATTATTGTATTTGCTGCTATTTTGCCCTGGAATTTTCACCTGTATTTTGTTTTTGTTTTATTACTTGTATTTTCTGCTATATATTTTATCCTGGAATTAGATCCTGTATTTTTTGTTTTATTTTTTTATATCGTTGTATTACTAACCAATTAATAAACTTTCTATCCTTCTACATAATCCTAACACATCCTATAAATGTTACAAATATACTTATACATAACTGTTCTCTATGAATTTCAAAGGCATTTTCACATGTACAAAACCAAAGTTTCATTTTGTGAAGCTTCAAAAAAAGGCGTAATAATTTGACTTCCCAATTTGAGAGATTCTATGGTAAAGATTTCTGACCAAAACAAAAAGTAAAGCTTTTTCCTATTGTTACTGTTTTGTAGACAGTGTGATTGTGTGCTTGTGTACAACCATCTTCTTCAGAAATAATTTTCACTAAGGATTAAACTAACAGGGAACTTTAAACCTTTGTAGTCCAGACTGAAGCGCTTATCTGATTTCTCCAAAGTGAACCAGGAATCGTAAAAAACAAATAATGGTTTGCAATTATAACTTGGAAAAGAAACAAGGCTCCACAACTCAGGATGTCATGTTAAAGTTTACATTCTTTTTTAATGTGGTGATTTTGTTCAACACAGTGAACATATTCATAATAAATAGCATGTCCATGCCCACATTGAGCAAGAAAAACATACGATCAATATAACTGCAAATGGCACCATTTTTCCCCATATATTTAATAATTTCTCCCTTTTGCCAGGCTAAAACTCAATGGCAGTTGTTGAAACTTGGGGGAGCCACAATCAAGGCTTTGGGGCAACATTTGTGGCTCTAGAAATGGATGGAAGGAAACTTGAGTGCTCGCTCGTAAAAGGAACAAAGGCATCTATTTCAGCACACAGCTTAGGCACAACATGAGAATACCCTACTGTTCTAAATTACTGGCAGTGTTTTAAGCCTTTGTTTTCTTGAATATTTTCTTTCTTATTTCCTGATTGTATTTACCCTACAGTTCACTTAACAAAGATGAAAAGCACTACTGGTTTCCCAGACCATGAATCTAAGTAGGTACTTGACAACACTCATATTCATCTACAAAACAAAACAAAACAAACTAGTGATTCTGCTCATCATCTGTGTCCGCAATTCTTGTAAGTGATGAATTGAGATTTCTTCTGACTTTGTGCATCCTAACAATATACCAGGGTGACAGATAGCAATAGTAATAGCACTTAGAGTGCTTTACAGCCCTCTCTAAGCGGCTTACAGAGTCAGCATGTTGCCCCCAACAATTTGGATCCTCATTTTACCCACCTCGGAAGGATGGAAGGCTGAGTCAACCTTGAGCCTGGTGAGATTTGAACTGCCAAATTGCAGGCAGCTGGCTGCAGAAGTAGCTTGCAGTACTGCACTCTAACCACTGCGCCACCAATATGTTAAAAACTTCCAGACTTAATTTATCTGCTGAATTAATATATTTAAAGTGCAGGTTCCACAGCTATCCACACACTTAATAAAATAGATTTATAGGTTTTTTTTCCCTTTGCATTTGTACGGGCTGACTGAGCCAATTTTGAGATTTTACATTTGGCATTCAAGGCCCCAATCTAGTGGACCTCAGCCTTTCATATCCAAACTCCTACCATTCAATCCACCAAAGCATATGAGTCCCCTTTTGGGACACTTAACAAAATTCTGACTGCTTCTGGAACATCAGTACAAAATACTCAGGAGCTCTTCATGTTAAATATCCATTCTGGGATCCAGCAGAAATAGAGCTCAACAAAGGGCCAACTGATATACTACTTCATTGCATGCGTACGACTTCATGCTGTAGAGTCTTATAGAACACTGTAACAGAAAAATGTTCAGAATTAGCTAAATTAATGCCAAGACTTTTGTTTCCCTCTAGGATGGTGTGGGCAACTCTGGCCCCTTTATGACCTGTGGACTTCAACTCCCAGCTGGCTCAGGAATTCTGGGAGTTGAAGTCCACAGCTCGTAAAAGGGGACAAAGATGCACAGCCCTTGGACTTAAGTCCCACTTACATCTCAGTTTCAAAATCTGTAATAACTGGCGCTCCCTAACAAGAAATGTTGACAGAACTAAGGACAGACAAGATGAATAAAGTCATGTGGAAAATCAGTTTTGTGCTTTATTTCTCTAAGGGAATAGCAGTAAAATTTTACCTCCTGTTATTAGAGAAGAGTTATAGGCAATGAACCAACTACAGGTAACCCTCTATTCTGGAGCTCCACTTCATTAAACTTGTTTAACAAGTTTCCTGGCTCCCTGGTGAATGCCTTGCTGGCTGCCTCAAGGCTCAAGGTTTAAAGAGAATTTGGATTTCTGAGCCTGAGTTTGCCTTTTAGAAGCAATGGATTGCAACTTCCAGAATTCCCAATCAGCATGGGAATTAGCGTTGTTGCATGAGTATCAGAGTAGCTCATGTTTAACCTACCCGGTCACTATCACTTGGAGGTGATCTCTCCCATCCAGCAAACTCTATGTATTAGTTACATATTCTAGGCTTCTATTCACCATTCCTAAACTCTTTCTTGGGTTTTTTCTTATTTTTATTTATTTAATTTGTGTCCTGTCTTTATTATTTTTACAAATAACTCAAGGTGGTGAATATACCCAACACACCTTCCTCTTCCTATTTTCTCCACAACAACCAGGTGGGTTGGACTGAAAGTGACTGACCCAAAATCACCAAGCTGGCATTCCTGGCTAAGGTGGGACGATTTGAACTTATGGCCTCCAGCTTTCTAACCTGGTGCCTTAACCAGTAGATCAAAAATCTAAGTCTTCATTACACAGTTTGAGTTTTAATATTATGAGAAAGTAAGAAGTTCTCTTTTTCTCTTTTCTCCGTGCATGCTGTTATAAATCTCCATCTTAGGTTCTTACAGTCCTTCAACTTCAAAAGCCTTTATATTTCAGTTTACATTTTCTTCAGAAGAAATATACCTCAGCCACTCTTTTTTGGGAAGAGGCGGAAAGAGATAGAAGTAATTGCAACTAAGATGTATATTATTCATAGTTGTGTTAGTTGTGAATATGAAACATTCAGACAGGTAATTCACCTCAATCGTCATACAATGAATTGCTGTTTAATAGTGCTTCAACTATTTAAATGATATTTGGAGAATGTGGAAACTGTATGTTTGTGTCAAGCCATAGTTACAGTTTCACAATTTTACAAAAAGAGCGCATACAAGTATTTTAAAAGTTCATTTAAAAAATCTGAAGGATTCAGTGTGTCTGATCATCCAGTACCTACCAGTTGAATAAATTCTATCAATTAGCCTGGGTCAATAGCTGAGCAGAATTCAACCAAATTGAAAAGAAATAGATCGAAGGTACAAATGACTACAAGTGTGATTGAAAGACATGGATGACTTTGAAGATTATTCATTGTTTGGGAGGAAGTGTTATCTAAGTTAATTTTGAACCTTAATTATTAAACGTTATTATAAAAAAATCCTAAGCGGGATTTTTTCCCCTTCTTCTGTTCCCTAACGCCCCTATCCCCAGTTTTGTTATCCACTGCATCTCCTTTTCTTTCCTACACAGTGCAGCTACACCTTTCTCCTTTCTTTTTTGCTTCTTTTGGAAAAAGGAAGAAATGCATTTGTGCCTCCACATGTCTAAATTATATATTATCATGTGCAAGAATAGACTTTGTGTATGAGATAAAAGGGTTGAGATACAAAGGGGGAATTAATTAACTTCGCATCACGCATGTCGTAAACACCAAGGCGCTTCCGGGTTGAAAGGATTAGCCAGTGATACCACCGCTGTCTGAGGGACACCCAGTTGGGGTCTCCCTTTACGTCCCCGGCAGGAGCTGGAATGCAGGACAAGAGCTCAACTTACCTCACGACAGCTTATAATGGTTTAATCAAGTGTTCATTTAATTTGTTATCTATTAATTTATTTTGGAACTGGGCAACCTTTCTGGGGAGCAGTGTGCCTTCCAGAACATATATACACCCACCTATGCATTATACAAGTGCACCATATGAACATACATAGCATCTATCTCATGGAAATTTTATGGGTCCATGTTATGGTGGTTTTATTATGGTTTTATCTTAATTTAGCAACAGCAATAGCACTTAGACTTACATACCGTTTTAGAGTGCTTTACAGTCCTCTCTAAGTAGTTTAGAGAGTCAGCATATTTCCCCCAACAATCTGGGTCATCATTTTATTGACCTCAAAAGGATGGAAAACCGAGTCAACCTTGAGCCAGTCAGAACCAAACTCCTAGCACTGAGCAGTGAGTTAGCTTGCAATACTGCATTCTAATCACTGAGCCATTGTGGCTCTTTTTAATATATTAACATATTAAAATTTTAATATATTATGTCCTATACTGTATTGTTCACATATCTTACATACACACGTACACAAACACACACACACACATTTGTTGATGCTTTATTTAAACTAAATTTGTATATCAGTAATTGCACAACCTCTGTAGATGCCATACGCTAAATAAACAAACACATTTATTTCAAGGAAAACACTGGCAACCTTAGTTTGACATGATAAGTATTATGTACATGTATGTGTGTCTGTGTATACATGTGTCCATGTGTCTGTCCTACTTTCTCCCACTCCTAACCCGCAATTATCTTAAACTCAGATTCGCTTCTGATAGAGGAGAAAATACAACACCATTTCAAAAAAAAAATCAAACTGGCTGAGTTAATACTTACTTTAGAGACAAACACTTGACCAGAAGCCTTTGACCAAAGTGCTCTTTGGGGATTTCTGGAATGCCGAGCCTTTCTATCGGCTCCTCCTAGAATTGGGCATGAACCCAGTAAGGAATGAATGCATCACTTCCATAACAAAGCACAGCATCAAATAACAAACAAAAATGCAAGATAGATTCCCATCCATCCCTTTCTAAAGCATGAATACAATTTCATAATTGATCAACTGGCAGCAACTAAAATTAATAATACATAGAGGGGCTTAATTTCAGATTACAGATCGGAGGCCTGTAAATGTAGATCTGCCTGTCTATGAAGATTCTCAGTCATCCAGATCATGGTTGTCCCAAAAGAAACCTGGGACCTTGTTTTTCCTTGAAGACATTTTGCTTCTCATCCAAGAAGCTTCTTCATTTCTCTGTAGATCTGCCTATATATGCAAGGCAATCCGGATTAACTTCAATGAAAACCTTCATGCTGCAAAAGCGCCACCATCTGCCTCCTTTAACCAAACAGGAATGTCATTTCTTTTCCAGATAGGAGCTTTGGGTCTCTCTGCATCCAGTTCTGATGCACACAGAAGGTGGCAGAGAAATTGGCATGAGTGGAGCACCACTGGAAAATCCTGCTCCGGGTACTTTTCATGCCAGATGAAATTGCAGGAAGAAAGCGAAGCAGTAAGATCAAAACAACATAGCTGTTTCACTTCTTTCTGCCAAATGAAAGGGTTGCTTTGCTTTGCATAGGACCTTCAGTAGGAACATGGTCAACCGAAATACCTTTAATAAAAAGCCCTGGGAAGCAAAATCTAAAGGATTATATTTTTATTCCTGTTTCTTCAAGCAAAGTTGTTAATAATCCCATAAAATAAACTAAGGTGATACGTGGCTAAATAGCAGTTGTTTTATACTTGACAAAAGGTTGTTGATTATTGGCCAAGAACTACCACACCAAAACCTGCATTGTGATGGAATGTGGTGGAACAAGCAAACATTAGCATTTGTTTTAAAGCACACAAGGCTATGGAAGAAAGGAAAGGAACATATGGGCAATTCACACTGTAGGACTTTGTCAATTCAGAAATAACTCCTGCTGACTTATTTATAGACAATTCATTCTCAGACAGGAAAGGTCATATAAATATCTTTATATGAGATCTTTCCCTTGTCTGGATTTGTAAAATTTTTTTGCTTATTTATGAAATTCACAGCTATGCATACACCTAGTAAAAAGCAAACACTTACTATCTTTTACAAAAATGCCAAACATACACAAGAATTCTATCTATGTGTCCATAGCATGAACAAGTATGAATTAACTTGAAGTATTTATTCATTCATGCATCCCTTTGTTTGGTTTATTCATTGGCCACCCATCTTACAATAGGGTAACCCTGGGCGGTTTACAGTCATAAAAATATGTCTATACATATAGGATTAAAACATAAGTAAATTAAAGTACCCAAACAGTACCTCGTCAGGTGCTGGATGCAAGGCAAAGAGCTCCTTGTGTCTGTTGGATTTCCTCTGCTCATCATTTTGGTGATCGATTTCTTCATTTGGGGTCCGATCCAGAAGATTAGAGAGCAAAGCATCAGGAAGGGAATTTTTCAAGTCAAAAATACTGCAGGCCCAGCTACCTCGTGGCGTATCATCTATTGACATGGACCGTCTTTTCAAATCATCCTAACGATAAATCGAATAGAAGAGACTATATATAGAGATCAGGGTTGAATTCTTCAATCCTTGGTGCTCTCTGAGCTTGGTTTTCCTTTACAAGAAAACAACCAAATTCAGAGAGTACCAAGAAGCCAACAAATTATACACAGTTTGCAAAAAGAATCACAATCATAAAAACCTTAGCAAATAATTTTAATGAAGTAAACTGAGCAATATTACTTGTTCATCCTGGTAACTGTTGCCATCTGGAGCTTCATCAGACTCAAAGATCTGTTTGGGCAAGCCCTTTTGCCTCTCTTTTTGCTTGTCCAAGGTGTTGGGGTTGAATCCTGTCCCTAGTTTGTGGTACCTATTCAAAAGAGAAAAAAAAGCAAATTACAGCCCTGCCTCGCCTCAAAATTAAAAGCCCAAATTATTGACTCTTGAAAGCTTAATCCAGTCATCAGAAATAATTATCAATAGTCAAAATAATATTTGTAGCAGGATATACCAGGAGAAGCTGCTTTGGGTCTAAGAAAGTTCAACTGTTTTCACTAAAGTACATTTAGGATTGTAATCCTCAATTTATATAGTTCCTTTGTTCCAATAAGCAATTACTAACAAATATAATCACAACTGTATTACAGAATATAAATGAATGTTCAGCAATTCAATTGTGACATGACAATCAGCTGAATAGAGGGGACAAGTAATTTATTGCAGCTTTTAGGTGTTTTTTTTACTGCTATAGCAATTTTATAATCTGAATTCTTTTACATTGTATATTCTGATTTTAATAGAGAGATAGCATTTCATATTCTCTTCTACAAGCATATGATACTTCCATAGTCATACATAATCTAGTTAACTATAAGTTAATATTTCCCTTGGAATACTGGAAATATGTCCTTTAGGGTCATATCTAGTATATTCAGCTAGAGTGCAATTATCATAGAAATACAAATTTCTTCAGCACAATTCAACTGAAGAAATAATACATGCTCATAATAAATTCCATTTTGCTGTTTCAGTTTCAAACGCATAGCTTTTACTGTTTCTGTGTTGTTTCTATTTATCCTCCTCCATCAGTCTTGGCATTTCAATGCCTAAAATTCCTTTTTTTTAAAGAAAAAAAATTATCCCTAGCATCTCCATTCTAAATGCAGATGCATAAAGAACACAAAATATCTTGTAGGTGAAATCAGACACAACACCCTTAACAAGAAGAACTGTCAAATGGAATAGATAGGTTGAAAATGCCAATATATCAACATGATCGAGATTGTATTTGATCTGTATTTCAATTTTCAATTTTAAGCTCTTAGGGCTTCATTCTGGCCATTCTCTCTGGGGAACCCTGAAGGTATACAATAAAAAGAATTCATATTCTATACAAAGGACAAACAGAACTGTACCCAAAATAACTCAGGACTCTTCACTGGCTATAAAGTGTTGTTAGGAAACATGTAAGATGGCAACACAATCTTATACATTTCTTTCTATTCTATCATGAGTCTTTGTGACTACTGACCAGTAGAAATAATCTCATGATACTGTAAATGATACTGGTACTGTACAGCAGGGTGGGCACCCTGAAGTTCTCCTACAGTTCTGAATTCCTGTTCCTCTGAGCATAGTAAGCATGCCAACAGGCAAGTTTTATTACTGTCAGGTTCAAAAAATCTGAAATGCTCAGCTTAATCCCCCAAGAGACTAAATTTGCTATTTAGAAGTGGAATTTATTTCATATAATTTTAAGTATTAGTGGCCATACTTCAAAAGAGGCAATCTTTGGCAACTTCAGATAGACTACTATTGAGCACAAACTAAAAAGGGGAGCCTCCCTCTATGTATTTTCCCCACTTCTTTCTCTGGTTCATCTTTTCCCTTCCATACTTCTTTGATCCACTCTTTCTTTTAATTTCTGTTTTAAAAAATTCCAAAGAAGGAAAGACAGGAAAAACAGGAGCAATGTTCACTGATAACAGATGTTTTAGATTCAGGCATAAATGGCATTTGGACAGACCTGCTAGCAGCATGTCATCTACACGGTGCTGCATACCTAATCCAACATGAGCAACCAGAACAGCATGAATACTGTTTAAGATGCCAATATTAAGTTTTTATGAACCCTCTCTATAGCACACAGAGGTATGTGATGTATTTCATGCAAGTTAAGAATCAAATCAAATCGAGCCTTGTCTTTCTAGTACCGCATCAAGGCTTGAAAGAAGGTTCCCCTGAGGGCAATGGCCTGTTCTTCCTGCAAAACCAAATTGCTGCCTAGGAGCAAACCAATATTTACAAAAAGTTCATTTTTATTAATGAAAATGCTAATTAGTGATGGCTGCTTGACAGTGTTCTGAAAGCACCACTCCATTTTTATAGATAATGGCCACTGTTTATATCCTCTTGCACCATTGTTTATTAAAATATAAACAACTTACTTTCTATTTACAATAGCCCAGTCTTCTGTATAGCTTCTTACACAGTCTCTCACATGGGGGTCCATTTCACTGCAAATGAAAGAGATGAAACAAGAAAGAGGTATGACTATTTTTTCCAGATCACAAAGATCTCAAAAATCTTATTTTTAGTTGGCCAACAAACCTCCACCATATAAATATTTATCTTTTTTTTCCAATTCAATTTATGTCCCCTTTCCAAATATATTGAATGTTCAGGTACTTAACCAAAATAAATTTAAATAAACAATGCCACCCTTTCCTTAATTTGAAATTTACTGAAGTATAACAACAGAGAAGAAGGGCAAAACAGTTGTGAATTGTTGCCAAGAAAAGGGATATTGACATGCTGGTGAATTCTTCAATAACTGAACTTCACCTTGAAAGCAAATTTTTTTAAAAAAATCCAACAAGGAAGAAAGACGCAAGAAAGTACATACTATAGTGGTACTTCAGGACTTATCATTAATTGTTTCCAGGAGGCACGATGAGTGCCAAAAACAATGAGGACCGAACAAATTTTTCCAATAAGAAATAATGTAGAGAGTCACAAGATAGCCAACACCAACAAGTTCTACTAAACAAATGATGAGTACCAGGACAAAAGCCAATAAATTTCAGAGCGGTAGAGTTCTCAAATATACATACAGTACATAGGTAT
The DNA here is from genome assembly GCA_009733165.1 of Naja naja. NCBI lineage: Eukaryota > Metazoa > Chordata > Lepidosauria > Squamata > Elapidae > Naja > Naja naja. The sequence goes on from CM019150.1 coordinate 74,092,599, forward strand.
CTGCATGTGATCTGGGTACATTTTTCCCTATGTTTCTTACCTTTCCTCTGGTACAGCTGACACCAATGTTCTGCATTCTTGAGGGCTGTAGATGACTTCAGTATCATCAGAAGGAAATTCAAACAAGTCTCTCATAGGGCCAGAATCCACTGCAAGTGGATGTGTAAGAAGGTAATCCTCCAACTCCACTGGATCCACAGGCTCAGTAAGAGGCACCTATTAAAAATGAAAGAGATGGAAAAAAAGAAAAGAAAATGACCAGCTTTTTAAATACACGGTATATAATAAAGATACGCATTCATTTTTTCCCTACTGTTTATTGCAGGGGTCTCCAACCTTAGCAACTTTAAGACTTGTGGACTTCAACTCCTAGAATTCCTCAGCCAGCTGGCTGAGAAATTCTAGGAGTTGAAGTCCACAAGTCTTAAAGTTGCCAAGGTTGTAGACCCCTGGTTTATTGGGTCTTTTCTGGCATCTAAGCATGATGTAGAATGGCAATTAAATATGAATATTTTTATACCATATTTGAACTTGCTTCCAGGCAACTGCTAGATAATTGTGAGGGGGAAAAATCCAAATATGTAATGTAGCACATTTAACACCCCACCCTACCAGCCTTATGCTTGCAAACTTCAGTCGTCATCTCCTAGATTGTGTTGGAGTGTTCTTTAAGTACAGTTAATCCTCAACATACGACAGTTCACTTAGTGATCGTTCCAAGTTACGACGGCACTGAAAAAAGTGATTTATGACCATTTTTCACAATTATGACCTTTGTAACATCCCCATGATCGTATGATCAAAATTCATATGCTTGGCAATTCGTTCAATTATGACCGCTGCTGTGTCCCAAGGTCACATTTTGCAACCTTTTCACAAGCAAAGTCAATGGGGAAGTCAAATTCACTTAACAACCGGTTACTAACTTATCGACTGCAGTGATTCATTTAACAACTGTGGCAAGAAAGGTCATAAAGTGGGCAAAACCCACTTAACAATATCTCACTTAACAACAGAAATTTTGGGCTAAATTGTGGTCGTAAATCAAGGACTGCCTGCAAGAAGAGGAATAAAATTAAATACTATATGAAAGGCATGATCAATAGATCAGATCCAATTCTTACAATCTGTTCTGAAGAGACATAATGCAGAAACCTTGCTGAAAATGTCTGGATGTCTGGATGGAAAGTCACTTAGCAATTCCATGTCAACCACATGAAGTTTCGTGCCAGAGTGTCAACATGATGCTAGTTCAGGTTTCCCAACCTGGTGCCCATCCAATGCATCAAGCATCAACTCCCCAAATCCCCCACATAATTTAGATTTTTAAGATGCAGAAGTCCAATACATCTGGAAGGCAGCAGAGTGGTGTAGGTTGATTTATATGGATGCTCTTATTTCTGAGCTATATCACTTTCTATTATACTACAAGCTTAGGCATCAAGGTGACTCTGAAGACAGATGTTTCCACCCTGAAGCAAACCAAGTCATGAAATCTGAGAAGTGCTTAGCTGCAATGTCAGGTTAAAGTCACACTGCTGAGGCAGCTCCTCTACTATTTAAAACTAATTACAGATGCAAAACAAACCCTCTGATCTGACTTTCCTGCTGGGGGAAAAAAAGATGTTTTACAACCTTCAAGCAAGTTTTTTTCAGATCAGCAAGGGAAGTACGAACAGATACTGCAAAGGTCCAAAACTGTCTTCTAAGGCCTGTCATATTTCAGATTTCCCTCCCTTTATGCAAATTTGCATTTGTATTAATGAATATTTTCAACCCAGAATTTGCTTTAAGCAGAAAAAAAAGTAATATATCTGTAATTACACAATTTATACCAGCACAGTCAGTTTGCACTAGCGATCTAAAAACTTTTCCTATCAAAACCACCTGAACATTTTTCTCCCAGAACCACTTTTTTGCCTTCATTCATACATTTAGCATCCAGCTGTACAATTGTTGTAATTGTGTATTCATGCTCTCTTGTTCCCTTTCCTACCATTATTGTTGCTCCAAAAGAGCCATCAACCACTTGCCCAACCCTTTGCCCAAAAGAAAAAGGACTGTTTAAATAGAAAAATAAAGTTGGACATATTAAGAGCTCTGATGGTGCAATAGGTAAAGTGCAGTATCTTCCCACAGCCTGACAGGGTTCATGGTTGACTTACCTTATATCCTTCGGTAAAATGAGGACCGAGATTGTTGAGGGCAATATGCAAATAATGCTTACATTGTAGACCACCCAGAGAGTACTGTACAGCAGTGGTTCTTAACCTGGGCGATATTGCCCCCCAAGGGGCGATTTTGTTTTTCAGGGGACGATGGAACGAAAAGGGGCGATGGGGAAGGAAGAAGGGGGCTATATGGGGCGATGGAGCAAGATATATTGGGGAGAGAGAGAGAGAGAGATCTATATTGGTAGATAGGTAGGTAGGTAGTAGACAAAAAGACAGACAGGTAGGCAGATAGGCAAGAAGGCAGGCAGGCAAACAGACAGACCTTTTGGATGGATGGATGGATGGACGGATGGACAGACAGAAAGAATGCGAGAGCAGCAGCACTTTGGGAAAGCGGTGGCAGCGGCTTTTCCCAACATGCTGCCGCATTCGAGGCGCCGGTTCCGGTGTGGTACAACAGTCAATGGGGTGAGCCTGCAGGGCTGGCACCTCGAACGCCCTCCTGCCGCCTCTTATCATCCCCAAGGGGGCTGGCAGAGGGGCACTAAGAGGCGACAGGAGGGCATTCGAGGTGCCGGCCGGCCCTGCAGGTTCACTCATTGACTAGCACTGCTCCGGAGCCAGCATCTCCAATGTGGAAGCAGTGGCACGTTACGTGCCACCGTGACCACGTTCGACACGCCGCCCCCCTGCCGCTTCTTAGCACCCCTCTGCTGGCCCCCTTGGGGACGCCAAGAGGAGGCAGGGGGTTGTTCAAGGCACCGGTCCTGCAGGCTCACCCATTGACTGTAGCACCGCTCCGGAGCCGGCGCCAAAATGGGTGAAACTGCAGGGCCGGCTGGCGCCTCAAACGCCCCCCTGCTGCCTCTTAGTGCCCCTCTGCTGGCCCCCTTGGGGACGCTAAGAGGTGGCAGGGGGCTGTTATGTTGGGGAGGGGGCGATGACAACTTCCTCAATGGCTCAAGGGGGCGATCCTTTCAAAAAGGTTAAGAACCACTGCTGTACAGCACTATGAGGTAGCATATAATTCTAAATACTTGCTATATCATGCCAGCTATTATAATTCATAGTGCCATGATGCACCCTTCTCTTTGCCTGCCTCAATAACCATGTGTTAGAAATGCATCTGGAGAAAAGATGGAGAAAATTATCTTCATTGTACACAGAACTGTCATAGATCCACCCCCAGAACCTCTCTACAGATGCGAGTTCAGAGGAGAGTGAGTTTGAGTCTGCAAAGGAAAAGTGTGGAGCTGAGTCTTGGTCAAGATCAGGGCTAAGAGAATGAAAGCCTGATGGAAAAGCCTCAGCTGGGTCAATCTGACCAGAGACAGGCTCAGTCTGGCCAGCTGCAGCAGTTTGGCCAGGAGGCTCCAGGCAAGGAGAGTGAACAGCTGCCACCCATTAGCAATGAGAAGGAAGTAGAGTCCACACCTCCTCCTGATCCAAGGACATACAGAGCAGAGAGAAGACATACACAATGCCAGTCAGCTAGATTACTCATGAGGAGGCCATCTTGCCTCTCACAAAGGGCTGCATTGCGTACTTAATCCTGACCTGAGGATTTGAGTGTTGCTGGAGCAATATGCCCAGTGTATCCTGTTTGACTCCTGGACTGCTTTCCTGGATTTTGTGTGTGCTCATTGGACTGGTTACCCAGTGACTACTGCTGTACTGAGTTTGGAATCCGGGACCTGTGCAACAGGGGTGCTTCCCAAGGACCTGTCTAGAGGGGAGGGGGTTGAATAAATACCTGTAGAACTCCTGCCATACAATTGGGGGGTAGCGGAGTAGCACAAGAACATGAGACAAGGAATAAAACTATAATGGTGAGCCTATGGCATGCAGGCAGCCATTGCAGCCATCAGAGGCCACAAACCTTTGGATAGCCTGTTTTCAGCCTCCAGCTTGAGCCATTTTTTCAAGGCTCGAGAAGCCTCTGCAGCCTCGGGAGGCCGAAAAACAGGTCTTCCAGAAATACCAGAAGTGCCGAAATGGGCCTGTTTTCAGCCTCCCAAGGCTCCAGAGGGTTAGGGTTAGGGAAGCAAGGAAGGACTTTGGTATGAAGAATAAGAATACAGACCACTCAGTTACAGAAAAGCTGGTGGCAGATGGGTATCCTTAAGTTGAGACTGCTAAAGAGAATCAGAAATGAGAAAGGAAATAATATATAAAACTTGTTTTACTGAATCAGGGCTTGAACCAAGGCCCAAATGGCATGATTATCCCTATTTGTAGCTCTGTTTTATTCATGTGAACATGAGATAATATGAAAAATGCTGAAAAAGAGAAATTATTGGCTTTTATATAAGTCATTATATTGCCCATTAATATAACTGTGCAATGAAAGAAAGATTTATCCCAAGGTATACTGCGCATATATACTCATCTGTGGGTTATTAGGCTGATCAGGGAAATTATCCGAAGGCAGCATTGCACACATTCTACTTACACATTCATAAAAATAGCTAATGGTTAAGTATGCAGATTTTTAACAGACGACTACATGAATCAGCTATGCATGTAAATATTGTATTTGATTAATTCTGCAGCTCTGAATTCCTTTTAGATTTGTGTGCATGTTCAGAGGAAGGATGAATGAATCACAGACTAGGATAAAAGGCTGTAAAGATAGTAATATGTGCAAAATCTTTTCCATCGGGGAAGTATGAAATGTACACAGGACAATAAGATTTCTATTTTAGATACAGACAATGTGCCAATATTTCTCTTCAAGGACTGTATATCCTTTACTGATTAGGAAGCAGAGGTGCCAGTCACTGAATCACTGAATTGTAGGGTAGGAAGGGGGGGTACAGGATCATCTAGTTCAACCCTCTGTCATAAACAGTTTTTATCCTGAAGCAAAAACTCCATCCTGAGGCAGCAATGCTCAGAATTTTGTAAAATGTCTCATTTTTGCTTCTGTATTTTTTTCAAATAACAAACATAGCATAAAGATATAAAACAACATAAATATCAAACTAAGAAACCAATATTAATCTCACCAACCTGGCAAGAGTAAGAAATGCTCCCTCTCAGATGAATAAACATGCATAACACAAAGTCATAGCTCCAAAGAAGAATCAGTTTGTATTAGCTTATTGAAAGAACAGTAGAAAGAGATTTGGAAGTCAGCCTATCTCCTTTCTGGCTGAAGCTAACAATAAAAGGAGGTAGTTTTAAAACTGTTTCACCCAATTACCCCTTTTCCAGGTCTTGAATAATGAATGTACAATAATTACACCACCACCAAGCTTCTGTTGTTTTACACATGCAGTGACAGTCCCAAACGGAATCTTCTATTTATAAGCAAGTACAAATTGCTTCATTAGCCTCATTATATGCCCAAATATGGTGCTGGGGGATAATTACCCGCCCTCCAGTTTAAGAACTGATCTCATAAGAGATTTGTTGATATTACCCTTCTAATAAATAGACAGTAAAGTCCTATTAAAATAATAATATAACATTATCCTCAAATTCTTTGTTCAATAGAATACCACAGAAAAGATAGTTCCTTTTGTTTTAAAGATAAGTAGTTCGCATAATCCAGAAAATGAGAACTAATTTGCAACCAGACAGGATATTCCAGGTTAATTTTCTCTTTTTTTTAAATGCAGAAAGTCAAATTGATTCAATGTGTTATATTTCTCCTTTTCTGGCGTCAAGGCTTATCCATTGCCATTTTCATTTGCTATGTAATGTGCAGTAGAATCTGGCACATAGAGAATATGTGTTCTTAGTAGGCACTACAAACTATTCCTTCCCATTACAGGCCTACAAATACTTGATTTCATATGTAAATGTATGCTTGAAAAACTCCCAATACTACATTGAAAGTCATTTTAAAGCAATCTTAAATCAGTATAAATGTGCAAATGGCCTTTCACAAAAAATGAGATACAAGTTTATTAGATAAGGTTTATACACACTATCATCTTTCTAACCTATTCAGTTTCTCAGGATGCACAGGGAGAGTTACCGCTGTCAATGCTTACATTATAAAATCCTGTCTCAAATGTTTATTACTGGATGATTACTAGGATGTTGAAGCTTTCTGCCTTTAAGGCTCTGTTAGTCTTCACTGCTATAGTACCTTGCAAGATTGAAAATAAAACTCTTCTTATCAACTTTGTCCTTCCCTGATGTCAAACACAGTATTTTGATGTATTTTAATGCTTTTTCCAATCAGCCAGTACTTGTTTCTGTTTGGTCTCTTACCTGCCTGCCTATAATACCACATGAGGAATGTGTTAGCTAAGCGTATCTATCCATTATTCCATCCATACAATACTGTTGTATTTCCTACAGCTGTTTTCATTTTTAAAACTGTCAAGGAATTTGATACATACGCTGTTTTGTCAAACCAGGCTCACAGTGTTGCAGATAGATCAACGTAGCTAGCATAATCTATAGCATGTATGCTAAGAGAATCTGTAAATGTTCTTCTCTTAATATAATTTTACCTAATTATTAAGATTAAGGAATACATGTGTAATGGTTATTAATTTGTAAGAAGTTAATGAAACCAAGTGCAAGTCCCACAACATACAATTTTATAACATACAGCAATCACATAGGAATACCAATAGCATTCAGACTTATATTACTTTATGGCACTCTCTGAGCAGTTTAGAAATGTCAGCATATTGCCCCCAACAATCTGTGTCTCATTTTACTGACCTCGGAAGGATGGAAGGCTGATTCAATCTCAAGCCCCATCTTTGAATTCTTGAAATTCAATTCAAATTCACATGTACGTATCATTATAATTGTTACTGTTGTTATATTCCCCAACAAAATGTTTGATTCTCCCAAATATAAATACAACGGACCTTGGGTCGCGAATGCTTCTGTTTGCAACCAAATCAAGTTCCGACCAAAAATGTACCCGATTTTTGAATCGGGTCACGATTCAAAAATCAGGTGGTGAACAAACCCAGCCACAGCAGATTCCCTTTCCGCACCAATTTCCCCTTCCGTGCATGCGCAGTCCACACAAATTTTTGTCCACATATGCACAGTTGGTCATGCTTCCGGTCACGACCAAATCGGGTTGCAACTGTAGATTACAGGTCACGACCCGAGGTTCCACTGTATTTATAAAGATGTTTCACTGTGAAGTCTAAATAGCCTTTTTATACTGGAATTTATTTCCAAGAATTACAAAATTAAAATACCTCATATAATCTTATATTAATAAATTATTGTATTTTTCAGACTGTAAAATGCTCCAAACTATAAGACACACCCAGCTTTTGGGGAGGAAAACAAGAAAAAAAAATCTTCCTCTGCCTTTCAGCAATTTGCTTCCTTGCAGCAAACAGTAAACAGCCAGGTCAGCTTCAGCACAGCCTGATTTAGTATGACCAGCTGATTGTTGGTTGGATCTGCCTCCAGGAATACTGACAATCAGCTGTTCCAGTCTGCAGGGATCACATCACCGCCTCTGAATGCCACGTTTTTGGCCTCTGTGCGCCCTGTTTTCGGCCTCCACACGTCCCGTTTTCAGCATCCGCACATCTGGTGTGCACTGAGGCTGAAAATGGGTCACGCAAAGGCCAAAAACAGGGCATACAGAGGCCAAAAACAGGGCATGTGGAGGCAGCGATAGGCAATGGCGATCCCTGCAGACTGGAACAGCTGATCGTCGGTATTCCAAGAGGCTGATCCAACCGACAATCAGCTGCTCATGCTAAACCAGGCTGTGCTGAAGCTGACCAGGCTGTTTGCTGCAAGAAGGCAAATTGTTAGGAGGCCGAGGCCGAAGGGTGGGGGTTGGCGGGTGGGCAGGGCTTCGGCAACATTCACTGTATAAGATGCACAGACATTTCCACCACTTTTGGAGGGGAAAATGTACACCAAAAAATATGGTGTGTCTGTCTGTGTGTGTGTGTATCAGGGCTCCCAAACCCGGGTCCCAGCTCTCAAGGAACTGCAGCCTATTTGGAACCAAGTGATGGGAGGGTACATGTGCACAGCTCCCCTAGTGCAAGCAGTGGGTGCTCACAAGTGCAGCTCCATTTGCATAAGCTCTGTGTGTGAGAACATGCACCTACCACTCACATAGAACCATCTTCCCTTTCCCAGAAAGGTTGGGGATTGCTGGTATATATCATCAAATATTTGGAACTCTATTATACCTCCCTGACCTTGGCTAAGTTAAAAAAAAATTAAAAATAACTTTAAAGTTAAACTTAAAAAAAAACCCTAAAAAGGATTAAATCTAATTTGTACTTAAAAGCAAGATCACATTATAACTCAGAAGGAAGTCGTACAAGCTGCAGGAATTACCAGGAGTCAGGTTTTACTCAAGGGGGACTTTAGCACTGAATAGACGAGGGGTCCATTAAGCCTTTATAGTCTTTCCCCAATGCATTATTTATTTACACGCTTCCTCACTTTATATCCCATCTTTCTATTTAACTGAATGTGCACACTGGCTAAAATTTTCCAGATATTTTGTGGTACTGCTCCCATCAGTCCTAGCTGGAAAGTTGATGATGAGTCACCCCTCCCATTCCATTAACAAGATATTATTTGCATTTTAACTAAATAGCTAAAATGAAAGTTTTGTGCATAGACAGGTGGATACATATAATAATAATAATAATAATAATAATAATAATAATAATAATTTATTCGACTTGTATGCCGCCCTTCTCCCTAAGGACTCAGGGCGGCTAACAATAAAACAACACATATTTACATATAGTTTACCTAAAAACAAATTAAACCTAAACAAGTCAAGATAAGCAATAAAACATTAAAACCTTAAAAATTAAAACAGTTAAAAAACCCCCACCCGGGTCATTCCAGGCCAGCCTGTTGAAACAACCAGGTCTTCAGGTCCCGGCGGAAGGAGCGGAGATCAGGGGCCAAACGGAGATCCACGGGGAGCTGGTTCCAAAGGGTGGGCGCTCCCACGGAGAAGGCCCTAGAAATCCAATAAACCTCTCGTAATATAGTCTTCAAATTACAACCACAACTGAGCCCAAAATATCCATTGCTAAGTAAGACAGTTGTCAAGAGAGTTTTTCTCCATTTTATGACTTTTCTTGTCACCGTTGCTAAGTGAATCATTGCAGCTATTAAGTTAGTGACACATTTGTTAAGTTAATCTGGCTTCCGCAATGACTTTGCTTATCAGAAAGTCACAATAGGTCACATGACCCTGGGACACTGCAACTATCATAAATACAGGCCAGCTGCCAAGTGTCCAGATTTTGATCATGTCATCATGGCGATGCTGCATTGGTTGTGTAAAAAATGGTTATAAACCTCTTTTTTTCAGTGCTGTTGTAACTTTGAATGGTCATTAAATGAATGGTTGTAAATCGAGACTATCTGTAGACATTTAGACTACAAATTCATAGGATGGAACGCTAACCTCCAAAACAAACTTAATCAACACGTGGAAAAACTAATATATCAGAACGCAGTCTTTCTTACTATACATTTTCCCCATTTTTAGTGCTGTAGTTTCAACACAACAGGAGGGTTCCTAACATAGGAGAACTTAAATATTTCACAAAAAGTTAAGCCTCATAGCTGAAGAGATTTGTTTGCTTTTTAGAAAAAACCTTTTGCTAGAAATCTAATTTTTTTTGCAAGCTCCAATTAAATGAGGAAAACTTTAATTATCTTTGTTTCCCATTCCATCAAAATCTGGAAACTATGATTACCACATTGGAACAAAAACAGCATGTTAACCCATACTTTTTATAACTATAGTTACTAAAACAAGGGAGTAATTTCCTACTTAGAAAAATGAAGTTAACTTTCTGGTTGGTAGACTCACTGTAGGGAGCAAGCATGCCAAAGATTTCTGTTTGTTTAATATAGCGAAATATAATTAAAGATATACAAATATATTCCAGTTTCCACTCATTAATTCTACAGCCATCAAAAACTTTTCTTCCTCTTCCTATTATTATTATTATTATTATTATTATTATTATTATTATTATTATTATATTATACTACACAAAAATTACAGTATACACAACAAATGAGATAACCATGCTGGGTTTCGTATCACAAATCACTAGTCAAACACTTCCCAAGCGTTTAGGACTGTGTGATGTATCGGCGGATTATGCAAGCAGATCCCAGTAAGGTGGCCTTCTGCAGCTGATCAATATCAGCACCAATTGTTTTTAAGTGCCTGCCTAGGTCTTTAGGCACAGCACCCAGTGTACCAAGTACCACTGGAACCACCTGCACTGGTTTATGCCAGTCTCTGCAGTTCAATTTTTGAATCTTGATATCTGGTGATTTTTTCAAGTTGTTTCTCGTTGATTTGCTGTCACCAAGTATGGCAATGTTGACGATTCACACTTTTTTCTTCTCCACAATCGTGATATCCGAGGTATTGTGTTCCAAAACTTTGTCAGTCTGTATTCGGAAGTCCCGCAGTAATTTTGCATGCTAATTTTCGACTACATTTTCAGGCTTTTGATCCCACCAGTTCTTTGCTACAGGCAGATAGTAGTTCCAGTGGACTATCTGAGCATCTGTGTTGTGACGTTGTTTGTAGTCAGTCTGAGCGATTGTCTTGCAACAGCTCAGTATGTGATCGATGGTGATTTATTATCATCATCATCATCACCACATAAACAGCCAGATGTTTAGATTGGATTTGGCATTTTGTCCAACGATTAAGTCCTTTCCAAAGACCCAGCAGTCAGCAGATGTTGTTGTTAAATAATATAAAATGTATCAGCACAGGATGTAAGCTGTTCCAAGTAAAGCTGCCTTTTGTAATTGACTGATTATGACATTGTTAATGCCAATGGTGACACTACAGATATTTTGTGATTATATCTATGTTGCTTCTTATAATTGGTATTATTTTAGCTTTCTTTGCAGGTCTTCATATTTTATTATTTTTCTCCAGTTCTTTCTCTTTTATTTTGCTGTCTACTGGTATTGTACCTCCACTAACCAGACTTTTTTGTCTTTCTTATCAACAATTATTAATTCTATGTTAACTCTGAAGTATCATGTGGCAGGTGCTGATTTGTTTGAATGTTTTAGCTTCTTCATTTTCTATAACTTTTGAGTGTAGAACCACAAAACAGACAAACAGGCAGCAGCATATCTTCAAGCTCATCATTTGTCTGATAAGAATTGAAGCAAATTCATTTAGAATGTCACCAGAACTATTTGCAAAAGCTTTGGAAACTGTATTCTGTCTGATACCAGTAGTTATTTCTTTTCATTCTTTTAATCCCAACCAATCTAAATCCAGAGCAGGCTATAAATTTTAATAATTTAATTAAGACATGGTACTTCAGCAAGACTTGCCTCACATGCTGAAATGCATCAAGACACAATTCTTAACCGGTTCACAATCCATCAAATAATTGGGGCCTAAAATCTCACCCGATCAATTGATTTTTTTCCCCTTGCTGGTAGAATAGCCACAACTCTGCTGAAAAGAATGAACTTCTTTTAATAGACAGAATGAATTCTCATCAGTCCTCTTGATAAATCTTGCTCTAATTCTAGTACCCCACTGGGCAATGGCAAATGTTCAAAGAAATGTCTCAGAAATGAAAGAAAAGAGTAAGAGTCATTGACCTTTTCATATTTCAATAAAACAAGATTTAACAAATGCACTGCCTTTTATTTAATTTCAATCTGACTTTTACATTATCTGTCAGGTGATTTGCGGTCTACCATATAATAGTATATGAGTAGGCCATCCATTAAAGTTACTGTCCTGTCACAGATTACATGAACTAAGCATGAACGCACAACCCAACTGCTAGCAATTAAAGAATTCAGTGTGATTAAGAAACTGGCTATACGTAACCTTATTCTCATTCTGGGTAGGTATTCTTTTAAAAAGGAACATCCAGAATGTAAAACCTGACTTATAACAATGGGAGCTGCTAAATTTATCAGCAAGCAAAGTCAGGATTGCTAGCTCCCTCTATTCATTTACTGGAAATGTACAGAAACTGTACAAATGACATAGGATTCCAGTAAAGTGGCAAACTTGTATAAAGATTTTATTGTAGAAACTAATACTGTAATCACTGTGCGCGCACACACACACACACACACTGCTACCTTTCTGTTTCTAGAGGGCTATTCAAATGACACCAATTTAACTTTTAATATCTTCCTAAATAGAATTCTAAATAAATGGCTAATATTGTATCCTAGAAGTCTTCATGTTTGCTAGTGACTCCATGAGCATACCAATTTGTTTAATTAGAATAGAATTAGATAAGTAACATTCCTATACCCACATTCAATGCAAACCCCCTGATTTTTAGGGGTTAGGAATTAAGATTTCCTATCTAATTTGATTAGAGAAAAATTGGACATAAGAACCCACACACCAAATCAAAGTTCTAATATGCATTGGCATGCCCCCTTGCTCAACAAAGCCTATTGTTATTGTGGCCATTGTTTAATTGGTTAACAATAAACAAATTGCATTTTACAGAACAGAAATAAAAATCCCAAACTCAAACAACAAACAATGCTGTGTAATCTTGCACATTCCAAATATCAATAAATAGACTGATTGAATCCAGAAAACTTCCGGCTGACTTCAACTTTTGCTGTTATGCAAATAATAGCTCAAAATACCTTTTGTACTTGTAATCCTACAAATTCCAGTGTGATTCATGAACCACCAAAACGTAATTGTTCTTAAATTTGGAAAGGTAAACTTAATCTGATGGTAATACGCACTGGGCCTGCTGCTTACAAATCTAAGAAGTTACTTACAGTTGTATGATGGGATATTGTGCCCCCAATATTAAGGTTCTTGAGAAGTTGTGGTGATCCTCCATATTGCCCTGAAATCTGTTTCCGTACTTCAGCTGCCACCGTTCTAGAACAAGACAAGTGATGGTACTTAATTACAGAATTCACTACTTTGATCAAAAGGGAATAACATATACAAACTTTATAGAAAAAATAGGATATACAGTATATTAAAAAGCTGTAACAATATGGCGAAACCTTGAGGCAACAGACTTTGCATGGAAGGAACCAAATTCCACTGTTATTTTACATAATTTCCCCCATGAAAATAACACCCTTTGTATAATGTCATCGCATCCATGAGACATGTGATACCATTTGTATTCATTGATATTATTTGTACGATGATGTAATTTTGCAAATATCATTTACTGCATTACACTAACAATATAAAGGATGTAAATAATATATTGTGTCACATGGGATAATGTCATTATACAAATGATATCAAATTGTAGTAGGGATGTGCTCTTCAGTTTATTGAACTTTGTTACTAACAGGCATTCCAAGCTATAATTAGTCCATTAAAACATTTAATTCTAGTGATCCACAACTGGCCTAATCCAACATTCAGAACATGTTTCATTTCATAGTAAATAAAAGAGTGGTCATTGTAATTTTAAATTACTTAACACATCTTTTTATCACTAATTTTGTATATACCACATAAAACTTACAAGAGAGGGAATGGGTTTTATCTTCCCAAGTGTTATATTAAACAAATCCTCCACTTTTTCTCTCTTAATTTATGTGATTCAAAAAATTAGTACATTATTCTAAGATCAGTAAATCTATTCTAAGAATAAACAAACTTTTGTACTAAAGAATCAGCAATTCAGCAGATATCCATTGTCACTAAGGCATCTGTTGAAGTCCAATCTATCTTAATGCTTCTAAATTAGATGGCCACATATTACATGAGTAAATTTGCCAAAATTTCTTGATTTTGATTCCAGCTAGTTCTAAGCCACAATATATTTATTATTATTCCTTAATTTTTTTATCTTCTTTATTAGTTTTATAAATAATTTATAGTGGTGAGCATATTTAATATTCCTGCCTCTATTTCACCATAAGAACAATCCTGTGGGGTGGGTTAGGCCGAGGGAGAATGATTGGCCCAAAGTTATCCAGTCAGCTTTCATACTAAGGTGGAATTAGAACACACACAAATCATCATTTTTGATTTCATGCAAATTTAACTACCGTAACTTAGTAATAGCCTAAACAATCTTGGTCAGCATACTAGGATTTAAAAATTCTTGGTCGATGTTATATATGAACCAGGATAAAGGCCTTTAGGAAGCATTCAATATTCAAACACATATAAATACAAGGTCACAAAGATAGTTATAATATAATATTCAAAAAATAATGTACAATGCATCAGCCATAAATTCAAGCAATGCATTACCAAACTAGTTCTTTTATATCTTAATAATCAATATTCAGAGCGCCAGAACTGAATAACCTTTTCAGCGTCCATCAGGTGTTTTGAAAGATTTTAAAGCCTTTAAAGCATGAAAATGGCAATATTTTCATCACCGAAATAATCAAGCTAGGGAGAGGACAAATAACTAGCAATGAAGATGACTATTTGCCAAGATTATTTGCCAAGAATAATGAATTTAGAAGACAAACTATAAGGAAGAAATATACCCATAACTCTAGAACTTGATGTCTACTCTTAAAACTGATTGACAGAAGATTCAGAAGATAAAAAGACTTCATCATACCCCACAATATTTATCCTTATGAACATCACTTCCACAAGAGAGGTTGATGGCTATTAATTTACTGTCTATGGCAGGGGTATCAAACTCAAGGCCTGCGGGATGAATCATTTTAGTTCTGGCCTACTTCCTTTTCCATATGATAACCTTCAGATATGTGAAGCCTGCTACCATAAATGTCTTCTATAGGCTAAATATATCAAAATCCTACTTCCTTGCACAATTCAGTTTCTAGACACCTCACCATTTTGGCAGCCCTTCTGAACCTGTTCCACCTTCACCATGACCCCTCTCAGTTTTGATGTCAAGAACAGGACCCAAGACATCAAGTGTGCTTTATTTAGCATGAAGAATAATGGAAGTATTGCTTCCTGTATTCTGTAAATTCTGTAAATACAATGCTTCTGTAAATGCATAAACGAAAATAAAAACAAAAAAGGGAAGAGTTACTTATAATGGAACAAAGAAGTTGAGAAAACGCATGGCTCAGTTGAATGATAGTGAACAGGAATATTCCAAAAGATAGCATTTAGTTCCAGTTTGCACTGAACCATACAATAATCAAGAGAATGTATGCTTATATAACAAAAAAATTTCTGAGGAACATTCCATCAGGAGCTCAAAAAAGTAAATACCCATGTATTTATGAAAGGCATACTAGCAGGTTTCAGGGTAGCTCAACATTTGCGAAGTACAAAACAAAAGCAAGCAAAACAAAACCATTCTAGAAAAAAATGCTCTAAAGAGGTGTGATGATCCGGGGCATGACACAAAAATAACCAAGTCACAAAAATAGAAGGAAGTCCCTTTAATGCCTCCAACTTGGCCCCAATGTCCAATTATCCTCAGCTGGATATCAAACTTGTAAAGAAAACAGTTAACAGAGGGAGTAAATGCAGTCCGCACCCAAAGTAAAGTTAATTTGAAATTTAAAAAACCAACACACCGCACTGAAGGAATTACTACAACAGGCAAGGATGATTAATTGCAGACTTCTACCAGATAACGCAGCAACCACAGTTGGGAGGAAGCCAAAACACAGATAAGCTCTGACAAGAATGCAGGTTTTGCTTCCAGCAACTTTGCCATGCGCAGTTTGTCCTTTTAAACAATCCTCCCAGCTGTAGCCCATGAAGGGGATCAGGGCCCCTTCCTCCCCCATAGACCACGCCACTCACGTTTCTCTCTTATCCGCTCCTCCCTGTGTGCCCTAGGATGAAGAGGGGATGGGCCTGGGTCTTCCTCTGAATGCCTATCCGGCCTGTGTCCTTCCCCACTGTCCTCCACAACCACTGGAGCCACACTCCCACTCCCTGTCAGCTGTTCCATCTCTCCCTCAGAGTCAGACTCCAACAGGGGCATGACATAGGGATTGGATGAGAAAGGAATCCAAGATAAATCTGCTTTTGGTTTGAGAAGGGAAAAAATTGCTGAGTCGAGGAATAGAAAAGAGTGTCTGTAACCCTCAAGAAGGATTCCATGTTGCAACATTTTGTTGCAGAATTCTATTTATTATTGAATGATTTTGAAAAATCCGAGTTTAAGTACACAAATATTTAAAAATAAAAAACAAAACTGGGCTCCTTTTTGAACTGCGGAGCCCAGAATTGATCGCAGCATTCCAGTCTGACCAGAGAAAAGTAGAATGGAATAATTATTTCTCACAATATTGACTTTGTGTTCCTCTTAATATACTCCCAAGATAGCCTTTTCTTTTTTAAGCAGCTTCATCCCACTGCTAAGTCATATTTAACTTAACTGGCTGAAAGGAAATTTAATCTCTTTTACATGTATTAAAACCAAGACAGGTCATTCCCAACTTACACCTTCCATTTAACCTATCCAGATGCATAATGGGTTTTTTTTCATATTCTATGCCATTAATTTCAGCCCACTACTGGTACTCCTGGACTTAAAACAGTTCATTCAGTGACAACAACACTGAAAAAATGCTGATGTTTATGACATTAGAGATGTGGGCTGGAAAATTTTCTGGGATCAAAATTTCCCACAGAGAATATTCCACTTGAAGCAATTTTAGCAGTTTCATATCTTTTAATCTTTTACTGTCTATTGCTCAACATCGTTTCCAACATAATAATTTTCCTCCATATATCAAAGCTCTTTTCTTGAATGTACAGTTTAAACTTAATAAAAAAGGTAGTTGTAATTTTTTCACATCAAGTAATATTGTCAATTACTTGTGTGTGGACTGACATGTATATGTATATGCTAATTTGAATTATGTTTGTTTGGATATTTAGGTACATACTTGAATCAATTATAGCACATTGTTCATATAGAAAGCATTCTACAACAACTGAAATGGTGCACTCCAAGTGCGGAAGACTACTGCTTTCAAAATGTTCCAATATGGTTCGGTGGAGACTAATCTAATTCCAGTGGTGGGATTCAAATAATTTAACAACCGGTTCTCTGCCCTAATGACTGGCTGGGTGGGCGTGACTAGATGCTGCAATGACTGTAAGTTGAAAAACAATCATTTCAGTGCCACGGTAACTTCGAATGGTCACTAAATGAACAAGTCAAGGATTACCTGTATGTGTAAATCATCTGTGTAGTGTTCCTCTGAAATCATAACAACATGCATCAGAATGTAATTATTGTTCCAAGGAACTTTGCAACTGTAGTCTATTGTAAGCCATTTTACTACTTAAGATTCTCAGAATTCCATGACGAGAACCATCATATTATTAGGAAATATGATCATAAAATTATTAACACAATGTATTTCAAAAAGTCTAATTAAAAATCCTTTATTCAAATGGTTGTCACTGGATCACTGATTGTTGGCTAACATTTTGCTAAGTTTCCCTGTTACAGAATAACTACCACTAATCACTATCCCCATTCTTCTTCCCAAATAATTATAATCATAATTCTTCATAATCACTGATCAGGTTTACACCAATGTAAACAAAACCTCCTGCCACAAAAACACTGCATTTACCTGGTCTTCCTTTCCCTTCGATTCTCTCTCTTCTATATAAAAGACAGAGAAGATTCTGTTTTCAGACTTAAAAATAGAAATTCAACTGCTTTAAATTTTAAACTAATGATTTTTCCAGGAACATACCAAAAAATCAGTCAATTAGTGGTAGACAAAATGGTAGACAAAATGGTAGGCAAAGTGACATTGGTGCCTCCCCTGGTGGCTGACTCTTTACTCCAATAGACTCCATTTGTTTTAAATCCTTTTAATTAAAAGTAAGAACACCACCATAGTAACATCCTACAAGCCAACATTGTTATGATAGCCACCATAATTTTTAATATCAAGAATGCCTCTTGGGCCCCACAGAGCATTTAGAAACATAAATGATACATGGCTCCAATCCAGTGCTTCTTTAGAAAATATGCCCATATAATCCAGAAAAAGAGACACAGATAAATTCATGCAGCGGAAACATTTCTGGAAGGATTGGAGTGGAAAAAGTAGCTGGGGTTTTATTTTCTTGTTTGTTTTTATTCGTAACTATATTGAATACATGCATACATAATAATTTATAATCTCATCATTCCAAATTTGCTTATCAGAATAAAAATAGTTTGACAGTCCACTGAATATCTTAAGTTTTAAAAAAACCCTAGATCAAGAAGCAAAGCAACTGTCTTTGTCTGAATGAACTTTTTCTTTTCTTCCTTTAAATCTCTGAGATTCTTGAGGAAACTTAAGATTCTATGGAATTCAATTTGAAAAGGCCTACTGTACTAATATTTTTTTCAAAATGTATGTATTACATGACAAAAAGAAATCTGCTTCATAGATAAAATCACATCTAATAAAATTCACTTTGATTTACCAAAGATATATCAATCTAATAATCTGTCATATCTAATGAAAATTGTTCATTTAGTAAACATAGTTGCAAGATCGGAAAATGACTGGAGGATCTCTTCCTGAATTCACATCTCTATTGTGATGAATATTTGTCATATTTAATTGTTGTATATGCTGCTAGCGCATTTTTTTAAAAAGAAAACAAACAATAGTCATTAAATATATCCCTTCTCTTATTTCACAACACTTCTTAGGATAGATTTCCTCATTTTTCATTTGCTGTAAATAGCTTCTGTCAATGCTATTAGCGCGTGTCATTCAGGAGAAGCAAAATAACGTCCTTTCTTTTGAACAGCTATAATTAAAGCAATATTTGACCAATCTGAAGAAGCCAGTAGCTGAGAGAATGAGGAAGTGCATAAATCAAATGTCTTGATCACACAGTGCTCTGACAAAATGAAGAAAAGTTTGTGTTGAATCTGTTTTAATATGACTGTTGATTGGCAGAATGGAAAAACATCCCTATATCTTTTTTTAAATACAGGTAGTCCTTGACTTGCAACCACAAATTGAGCTCAACATTACTGTTGCTAAATGAGACATTTGTTAAGAGAATTTTGTCCCAGTTTACCATCTTTCTTGCCATAGATCAGTGGTAGTCAACCTGGTCCCTACTGCCCACTAGTGGGCGTTCCAGCTTTCATGGTGGGCGGTAGGGGTTTTGTCCCCTACTTTATAAATCACCATTACTGTGGAACTGGTGGGCGGTTAGAGAAAATTTTACTACTAACAGAGATACAAAAGTGGGCAGTAGGTATAAAAAGGCTGACTACCCCTTCCATAGATGTTAACTGAATCCAGCTTCTCCACTGACTTTGCTTGACTGACAGTCACAAAAGGGGATCACATGATCCCAGGATGCTACAAATGTCACACCTGAGTCAGCTGCCAAGCATCTGAATTTTGATCATGTGACCCTAGGAATGCTGCAACTGTCGTAAATGTGAAAAACATTGAGTCACTTTTTCAGTATAACTAAAGCAATAGTAACAGACTTAAACTTATATACCGCTTCAGTGCTTTACAGCTCTAAGTGCTTTACAGAGTCAGCATACTGCCCCCAACAATCTGAGTCCTCAGTTTACCGACCTCAGAAGGATGGAAGGCTGAGTCAACCTTGAGCTGGTCAGAATTGAACTGCCAAACTGCTAGCAGTTGGCAGTCAGCAAAATTAGCTTGCAATGCTGTATTCTAACCACCACAGCTCTTATAACTTTGTACAGTCACTAAATGAACTGTTGTAAATTGAGGACTACCTGTATATGCAGAAGTTAATCCTGTTAATTTCAAGGGGCCTACTGGATTCGGCTTCCTTTTGAACATGTAATTTCCAGAATAAAGTTACTGGCTTCATGAAATGGAAGGTGGGAACAGAGGATGGAAGGAATGGTTGTTAAATTGAGGGCTACCTGTATGGACTTCAACCTCCAGAATTCCCCAGCCTTCTTTTTGCTGCAGATCCCATATCCAGTGTCAAGATGAAGAGATGACACAGCATTTTATCAATACAATTTTAATTTTGAATTATTCACTTTATATTATCACAATCTTAAAACCAGACCTACAGATGTAAAGATATAGGCAAATTTCATGTAAGAAAAGCTAGAATATTTGCGAGCTGCTAACCAATCTCCCTGATCCTATCACATATACTAGCTAAATAACAAGTTTCACAGAACACAGCAGGAATAAATTGACATAGACTAAAGGTAGTCCTCGACTTGCAAGCATTCATTTAGTGACCATTCAAAGTTAGAACAACACTGAAAAAATTGACTTATGACCATCTTTCACACTTATGTTCATTGCAACATCCCCACGGTCATGTGATCAAAATTCAGACACTTGGAAACTGGCATATATTTATGACAGTTGTAATGTTCCGGGGGTCATGTGATTTTTTTGGAAAGTCAATTGGGAAGCCAGATTCACCTAACAACTGTGTTACTGTGTTACTAACTTAACTGCAGTGATTCACTTAACGATTAGTCATAAAATGGAGCAAAACTCATTTATGAATTGTCTTGCTTAGCAACAGAAGTTTTGGACTCAGATGTGGTATAAGTCAAGGACACCTCTACAGTAGGAATCTATTAGACCCATTTCAGGTTAACAGGTAGTATAAAAAGACATTAAACTTTTAATTTCATTTCATCTGACTGATGGAGTAGCTAAACTGATGAAGGATGTTGTTAGCTTGAAAGGGAGCTACCAGATTCCTGATTTTTTGGCTACCAGAGACTAACAGGATTTTTTCCAAAAACACCTACAGTATGAATAAATTCTAAGTTCTGACTCTTAAATCAAAACTTTCTAAAATGCACAGATGAAAAACTCTATATTATAGAGTTTCAAAGGCAGTACTTAAGATAAAGTGAACTTCATTAATGTGTCAGTGGCTATTTACAATACAGAGGGTATGTTGGAAGACAGCATAAAGTTCTTTCCATTCAAATTAAGAATGGGATATAAAATAAAATCTGAATGATAAAATATAAATAAAAGTAAAAAGTAAAACTAAAAATAAAAGAAAATTTGGATGAAATATTTTGAAATCAGGTGGCTTTTTTAGCCTATACCTAAGTTTGGAAGCCAAATTATCCATCCATCCATCCATCTATCTGCGTTTGGAAGCCAGATTATACATAATACAGAATCTGAAATTTAGAAGTCTGGATTTCCCCACCTCTCTCACGTGCATGGGCGAAATTTTTCACTGAGAAAATGCTGCAGAGAAAGAACTTCAGGGAATGGATAATGCAGCCACAGGAGAGAGTATATAACAAGTCCAGCATCAAGTTTGGCAGCAAAAAAAAAAGGTCAAGAGAATCTCTAACACAATTAGAGGGAGCTGCTCTGCTCCATTAACCCCCTCCTTATAACCCAATACAGGCAGCGTCTCTCACTTCAAGGCCAAGGGCTTAAACACCCCCACACACACACACACCCATCCATCCGAACATCAATGCAAAACCACAGCCCACCCTGTCCGAAAAGGACCCTCCAAAAAGAACAGACTTGTAGGCAGCGAACCACAGAAGGCAAATCCCAGGGAGGACCATCTACGTATAAGGCCAAAGGACAAAGGGGGAGGGGAGGCGGCCGACGGCGGGGAGCAGATCAACCCGCAATCCTGCAAATCCTAAAGCCAGCGCCCCTTAAAATAAGAAAATCCCTAGAAAGCCCATACAACACGTACATACATGCAAACAAGCAAGCAAGTTCTCTACAATCAGTCCCATGAAGGGAGCGTGCTTGGGAATCAGCCTGCGCGCAAAATGCATCCGGCCGCCCACACAACGGCCTGCCCTTTGCTGCTGCTGCTGCTGCTGCATAAATCATATCCACGCCTATGGGATCGGGCTCTGGCGCAAACACACACCCCCGCCCAGTCCCAGTGCCACGCGCCCCGGAAGACCACCCCCCCGCTCGGCCCCGGCCTTTTGCACGGCCGATCACACAAAGCGGCGCCAACGCACCACAAAGCAACCCACACAATAGTCGCAATTCCCGGCCCTTCCCTCCCCGCCTCTCCCGTCCCCAGCTAAGTCTCCGGAATCCCCCACGCCGGCAAGACCATCTCCCCTAGTGGGGGCGTGAATGCGTCTCTCTGCTAGGCCCCCTCGCGCAGCCCACACGCGAAACCCCGCGGAGCTTAGGATGCGGCTCCCTCCCTCCTTCCTCGCCGCGCACCGGCTTTTTTTACCTGCTGATCTTCTGAGCAAAGGCGCGGCGCTCGGCCATGGCCGCTTCGGCTCCCAGCGACCCAAAACGCTCCTCGGCTCTTTCGCCGCTGCCGCCGCCAATGCCGCTGAAGAGCAGTCAAAGGAACCAGGAATGGGTGCCGTAATGCTCCTGAACGACGCGCATCCCAAAGTCGTGGCGTTTATCCATTCCCATTTCCAGCGAGAAGTGGGTGGGGGAAAGCTTATGCGCCTCTCCTAGCAGACATATGCTCCGTCACGGGCTCGCTAGACTAGAATAGGTGGGTGTGAGCTACGGAGGAGGGATCGGAGCGTTTGCCTCCAATTTTCTTTTAAGGGGGCTGTGGAGCTGCACTTGGACTTGGACTGGCGGCTGTGCATAACCGCGGAACCCTGGAGAACGCAGGAACGTCCTTCCTAAGTCCCTCCAATATTCCTGCCCCGAAAGAGATGGCACCGATTTCGCTGGAAAATGCAGGGAAGGTCTGTTTTCCTGGAATCCTTGGCGGAGGTTTCCATTCAGAACAAGTGCAAAGAGATTCAGAAGATCCGATCCACTGGAGGGGCATCACGCCAAAGAAGCTCTGAAGGCGAAACGGAAAGCGAGATTTGTTTCTGTCCTCCCTGCGTCCCCCGGGTAGAGTTGATTTCTACCAGTTCTGTCGAGTTTTGCTGGTTTCAGCCGTCTATTTCAATGATCAGATTGTTGTGGGGTGTTTTTTGAGAGCATAAGCTTCTTAGGGCTGGGAGAGAGTCAGTGATGGCATTTATTTTATTTTATTTATTTTATTTTGTCAAGCGATTATTAGATAACAGGTATAAGTATAAACATGGTTATGAATACATGAAATGGATACGAATAAGAAAAAGAAAGAAACAATAGGACAGGGACGGTAAGGCACGTTGGTGCGCTTATGCATGCCCATTATTCTAGAAACTGAGAGGTTGTGAATTTTATTTATTTATTTATTTGTTAAGCAAGTATTAGATAACAGGTATAAGTATAAACATGGTTATGAGTACATGAAATGGATTCGAATATCCATTTGTGGCTACTATTGCCACAAAATCAGCTGGGTCACTCACTGACTCACTCTCAGCTCTAGGAAGGAGACAATGACTAGCCAATTCTGGAAAAAAAAACTTGCTAAAAAAAGCTGCAAGTTGTGCAGGAAGTTACCAGAGTCAAAAAGTGACTCAAAGGTCCACAAACACAAACTTGTTAACATGAGAAAGTTCACCATATTCCTCACCAGCCATATGTTACAATTTAGGAAGCAAATTGTAAGGGGGGTGCATAAGTGCACAATCGTGCCTATTGTCCCAATTTATTCGTACCTATTTCCTGTATTCTTACTCATGTTTACACTTATATCTATTATCTTGTAAGCAATTGACAAATAAAATAAATAAATAAATAAATGTCTGTGTTTAGTTCCACAGAAGTTATTTTATCATTTAAAGTGGAGCATCCAAGGGTTGTCCCCTCCTAAGCATCACCTAAGGCCAGCTGCCAAACTATTTTGGCACATGACACTCCAAATTCCAAACATTCCCCCTTGCCTAGTTGTAACAGACACAATATTTATAACTACGATTTACCATTTAATGTGTATTCATTTAAAGTATATCTCATACAAGCATCCCCAGACAATGTACAAATTTAAATAATGGCTTAAATTATTATGCCTTTCATATCACCCAGAATCACTTGACAGGTTGATTACTTTCACTGTGGTTGAACAGTTGCATATACCTCATTTTTGTCCAGGAACATCCAACTGGCTTTACCTAGATATGTAAAACTGAATCTTTGGTAGATACTATTACTGATTATAGGGATTATAGTGAGGTTTAATTTTCTTTCCATGAATGAGTATGTTTTTTCTGAATTTTCCAGTCAGAATCAATCAAACTCAGACCAGCACTGTTACAGAACTTGCTGTTTGATGTGCCTTTCAAGATATGCCTTTGGATTATCTTCATTCCAAAATAGATACTTCACACGATGTAGAAGAAAGGGGCAAGAAACAGTTTTGAGATCCCATAATGTATAACAAGACGAGAAAATTGGGAGCATGGTAATATCATGCCCCATGTACAAATAAGCACATCTGAAAAATTAGGTGAAAAGTCAGAAGGATTTAGGAGAATGGTACTAAAAACCAACACACTGCTTGCCACATTGCTGTCTGTAATGTAGCAACTGGGAAGGGATTTCTGAGTCTGTCATTTCATGAAAAACAAGAATATCAGTGCTATTATTACTCATTAATGTGCCTCAAATCCAATTGCTGTGAAGCATAAGTAGGAACATGTTATTTCCTTCCTTCCTTCCTTCCTTCCTTCCTTCCTTCCTTCCTTCCTTCTTGTGGGTTATAGAGATACACTTCCTTAAGTAGAATTCTGCTCTTGGTGATCTTGATGGATTCCAGATGCTGGTGCAACTACAAAAAAGTGAATTATAAACACACAGTAATTGGCATAAAAACCTATCAATAACCATATGAATTCAGTTCCAAAAGTGACAATAGGAGAATATCAACTTTTATATGTTGCTCAATATTAAGTTCTTTATGTTTGGAAAAATACAGATGTTTAGTACAAAATATAATTACACTTTCTCGGTTCGTCCTGAACATGAAGCATAAACCATTATGCTGAATGAACTATGCAACTCACTTCACTGAGTTTCACTATAACTACCTTAACTTCAAGTAGGAAGGAAAGCACCTACACAAGAAGTATAATTATAGACAATTCAAATGGATGATAGGTTTCTAACTAGCTCCCACTTAAAAAAAATTATAGCCTGAGAGGAAGGCCAAAACTCCAAGTTATTTTTCTGTGGTAAAGATAGCAACCCTCCCCTTATTGAAATCAAAAATAGCTTTCATTTCTCTTATCTGTTCTCATGCACAAATAGATAGCATTACTCAAGCAGTTGAGGCAAGTTGAGGTCTCTCTTGCGCCTGCCACAATTTTATGCCAACCCTCACATCCAAATTAAAAATAAAGGACAAAAGAGACCACATGAAAATAGTTTTTAAGAAAACAAATGTGTTAAAAAGCTTGCTTTCCTATACTAACCCTGTTGGAAGACAGTCTGCATCTCACTGTACAACATGATCAAATACCAGTAGTCAAGGACATTGACCAAAAACAAAGGGAAAATATATCTGTATTTATTATATTTAGTTAGGCTAATCAGGCAGGGAAGGTATGGCAAACAATTCAGAGCAAACCTCTCTATTTTTCCAGAGAGTAAAATGAAAGAAGAGGAGAAACACAGTTGCAACACAGTTTGCAAGATTCTATTAATGCAAACTTGAAATAAAGATCAACCTAGTAGTCCTCTTACGGTTTTTTCTGGACTACCTCATAGGACTAACATGTAGTGCATGCATGATGTAAGAGCTATAGATCTGAAGTAAATGTATGTATGACTACAACCCAGAATTGTAATCTGCCTTTATATCTGAGTTGCTATATAATGCCTCTAAATCTATAATTAAATAAGAGTACATAAGTACTCCCTTTGGTGTAGTAAAAACAAATAATTACAAAATTAATTAGGTGCAATATAAGCATAAAACCAAGCTTAACAAACACACAGCAAACAATTGTTTTCCTAAAAAGAAGCTATTATTAGCAATATGGGAAGTATTCGGAATACTTAATTTAACTCCTGTTTTTGTTTTTTTTTTTTTTTTCTATTTCTAGCTATGTTCTAATCTAAATACATTCATTTTTCACACTGGCACCAAATAAATGGCATTTCCCTTTTAAAGTGGATGGACTTACATCATATTCTGTATGTGTCTATTTATATTTAATATTTCTAAACTTCTCCCAAAGAGAGACTAAACAAATCATACCAAGGCTTAGAATTTTCAATCCTTAATTCATCTTCAAGAATGCTAGGAATCTAGGCAAATGCCAGGTATCATTTCTTCGTCCACCACAAGCAAGATTCAATCATAAGAGGTGAATCAGATCAAATCAAATCTTTATTACAGTCACAAACCATCATATGCAAGATGTGAATACCACAATCCTGGTGTGAAGCCCTAGTGTGAAACCCGCTAATGTTACCATAACACAACAGTGTGCTCCTAATGTATCTGGATAAATTGACCTCTTGCTGAAGGGCCTAAGTAGATGGCCTTCAACATTTGTTTCCTCAAATTGCCCCACTGAGGTAAGCTCATTTGCACATGATTAAAAAGCACAAAGAAAAGCATGCTGCTCTCCTTCTCATTCTTCCAAGAATTCTTTAAGAAAACCGATTTCTAATTTTGCTGAACAGAATAGGACATCACTAATGGAGCATTGCTTCATGGGGCAAGACCATATTCAGTCCCCAAATGTGCTTTTTCAAAAGGAAACTGGACTTCCTTGGTATTTTTCCTTGAAAATGTTTCATTTCTTGTCCAAGAAGCTTTTTCAGTTCCAAGTGAGTGGTAGAGAATGGAAGGAATTATACTCTTTGTAGTCTCACTCTGATGGTGGACCCACTCACCATAAGATCTCCTTCCCCCTCATCCTCGCTGTCATAGGGGGTCAGGTGGCATTCCCTTTCTGCTGTTGCTCCCCCTTTGTCCGCTGGTGATACTGGAACTTCACTGTCTGGTGCACCACCCTGGATTTCTTGGTGGTTTTTCTGGGCGACTTTCTAGGCTTCCCTATCCCAGGAGATCTGGCTTTCGATTGCAGGGTAGGGCTGGGTACTCGGCCGTGTGGTGGCCTGGTTGGCCACATTGGAAACAATGGATAGGTGGCCTTGCAAGTCTCTCCAGTGGGGCCAACACCAGAGGAGGCCCATCCGGTTGATAATTGGTTGTTGCTCTGGGAGCCTCCACAGCCTAGGATCCACCTCCCCCTTGGGGCAGCACTCCTGCAATTCAGCATCCAATTCGGTAGCTGTCTGATACCACTGGTGGGGGAGTCCTAAGTAGGCACAGGCTTGGCGTAACGTACATTCCAGGCCTGCCTTGAAATGGTGGACCAGGAGCCATTCTGGCCATGGCTGCAATTTACCAATGATGTGGCAAAACTCTCACAAATAATCTGCCACCAGTCTGCCCCTCTGCTTCAGTGTCAGGATCTTTCCTTCGACCCACTGATCTCAGGTCACATCCTTGAAGCGGTCCCACAGTGCTTCCAGGAACAGGCCCCCAACTCACAAGCATGCTCAGTGTGGAGGTCTGCCACCCACTCTGTGGCCTCTCCCTCCAAAGCTGCTGTCACCACAAAAACCATGGCCATAAAGATGGGCATAGCAGTACAGGTGGTTGATCACCTGCCTCAGGAACATGGCTAATCTGTCAGAGTTCCCATAGAAAGTGGCTCTCAAAATTGATGCCTCCAAAGATACAGGGTGGGGTTGCCAAAACCCCATAAGCCACCCAGGACTTGATGGGGTCTGGTTGGCCTGACATTGGTCGGAGGTCCTAGGTTGGTTGAGGTCCCTCTAGTGATCGAGAGGTGGGCTGGATGGCCACAGTCTTGGCCACTGGGTCCTACTGTCCACCAACCTTGTGGTCTCTTCTGGAACTGGTCCCATTCAGCCTCCTTGCTCATCAAGGAGGATGCTTGTACCACTCCCCTTACCACCTGGGGCTCTTGGGACTGGCTATAGTCCACATCCAGGTGGAGCTTAGGGCTAGCCAAATGGAACCAGGTGGGTGGGACCACCATTGGTTGACGAACTGCAGACTCACCTGCCAGGTGGCTGTCTCCCCCCCCAGCTCGTGGAAGCTGGCCTGTCCAAAATGTTCCCACAACTGCTCCATCGTCTGACTGCCTGGATGGCAGTCAAGTAACTCTCCTCCCTCCTAGTCACTGTCTGTCAGTCTCCTTTCCTGCCACATCAAATGAGTGCCAGAGAAGCTTGGAATCCCATATCCAGCCACCTCTGACGAGCTGTGCCACCAGTCCCCTGCAGGCCCCAACTCTATTCTGCTCCTGCTGCAGACTGCTCCTGGACCAGCTACACATCAGCTGGCCCCTTGCGCTCCGTGGGGCGCACATCCAGCTGGGCATCTCCCCCAGCCTGTTCCGTTATGAAGACTGCTGTGGGGACAAGTTCCCCCACCACTCCAGAGTCGGCCTCTTTCACCATTCCTTCTGCCATCATCACGATGCTCCCCTGCCTTCCGGCTGTTCCCAGGGAGCACCATAGAAAAGCTAGTGATCCCAACTAGCTTACTATCATGTTCCGAGCTCTAAGTCAATGAAGTAGGATGCCACACACTCCACGGAGTCTCAACACCTTTATTCACACACAGAATCTTGGAAAAAAGTGAATCTATGTGAGCTAAACTAGCAACATGAGCCTCCGCCTCCCAGCTGCTTTTGAAGGGCTGGAGCTCCCCACCCCTGTCCAGCTGCTTCAGAATGTTGGCAATCACTCTTGGCATCTTTAGTTATAAATGAAACTAAAAAGCTCTATGAATGTTTTCTGGCCATTGCAGGAAAGGGTGATTTGTGATGATTCCTCTGGATACTTCCCCAGATACCTCTCCCTTCCTCTCTAGTTTGGAGGAGGATGAGCCGGTCCCCAGCAGGTCAGGAGGGGAGGCAGCAGAGGGCTATGAGCCAGGAATGGAGGTGCCCAGCACAGGAGAGCAACCAGACAAGCAACCGACTGAGCTAGAGACAACAGGAGAGGCACAACTGCAGGTGGGAAGCCCAGAGGCTTTGGGTGGGGAAAGCACACAGCTGAAGCTGGGCAGTGGAGATGAAGGACTGTCTCCTCCCGATCCAAGAGCACATAGGGCTGAGAGGAGGCAGGCACAATGAAGGTCATCCAGGCTACTTGTGAAGTGGCAACCTCATCCTTTTAATAGGCTGTACCAGGAAGCAGTTATTTAGGTCAGCAAGGGGAGTGAAACAATGCTGGGAACAACATGTCTAATTCCTTGCTGTGTGTTCTTCAGCCATCATGATTCTGGCCTTCAGCTTGTGCCTCCTGAACTCTGGACTTGTCTTGTGGACTTGCCTTTGCCTTGTGGACTTGCCTTGCTGGTGCTACCAGAGGGAACTGCTGAGGAATACTAATTCACATTTGGAAGCCTTAATAAAGACTCCTAACACCTGTGGGGTTGTGTATTTATATGTATGTGAGAGACAGCGGGACGGACAGCACAGTGACTCTAGCAAGATTATGGCCAGTAAAGCTTCTTTGAAAACTGTAAGAAAAACTACAATGTCAAATTGGTATAGAAGAGGCACTATCAGCAAAACATGAGGCAACATCCAAATTAAGAAGGAAAAATAGAGAATTGCTGTCCAAGTTTTCAAAAGAGATGAAATTCCGACACCAGTAACACAATGTGCAGACCTTTCCATTGTGGAGAAGACCCTTCTCCAAAGCAATCAAGCTCTTCCTTCATTATTATCATCATCATTATCATTATGATCATTATTCTTATCAGGATTAATTCTTGATATTTTCATCTTCATCATTATTTTCTGCATGGGCATAAGCATGGCAATAATACTAAAATTGATTTATTTGATTTTTTTAAAACCACAACAGACTTGTGACTTTTGGTGGTTAATATTTCAGAAAAATACTTTAGTAAAATATGCAGTATTCTAAACTTCCAGTGCCAGTGTAAACAACACAAGACAGGGATAGTTTTGAACAGGATATTAGACAAGAGAGAAAAAACAGGCATAAATTTTTAAAAGGAAGTTTATAAATTGAGAGCCTTCACTGACAATTTAGTCATATTTTTGTGAGACCCAAAAACTGGTGTAGAATACTTGATGAAGATAAATTACTTTGGAGCTTTAGTAGGCTTCATAATAAATAAACAGAAATCAACAATGTTCATCAAGAATACTGCTTTTCAGAATTATGAAATATTGACCCAAAAACCAGGTTTTAAGGTGGAGAAAAAAAGTGAAATATCTTGGAGTTACATTGACAAATACACAATCCAAATTGTTTCAAAACAACTTTGTGGAATGATATCAAAAAGAACTTAGATGGGATAAGATGGGATAATCTGAATTATCCTTAATGGCTAGAATCTATGAATTAAGATTAATATTCTACCAAAGACTCAAAAGTCCTTTTTCAAAAGGCAACTGGACTTTATTTTTCATTGAAGGCATTTTGTTTTTCATCCAAGATTCTATCAAGTCTTTCACTTCTCATTCAATTCTACCAAAATGTTATTTTTATTTCAGACTTTACCTTTATTTATAACTGACATTACATTTAAACAATGGTAAACGTATATTCCCAAATTCATATGGCAAAGAAAAAAATATCTAAGAATTAAATGTAAACTACCACAAGATGCTACAGAAAGAGGAAATTTGGGTTTACCAGATTTAAAACTATGTTGAAGCCTGTTGTTTGATCATGATGAAAGAATGGCTGACTCTCCAAAACAAGAGATTACTTGATTTGCTACTTATGGTATGACAAGGTTAAAATAAATGTTTACTTCAATAATCATTGTTAAATATGCCATTCTTAAAGATTTGGAAAAAATATAAAATAATGTTCTTTGAAAGTACCTCTTTGGCTGCCACCTGAGGAAGCCTTTTTTACAAAAAAAATGATGGCAAGACCAGGCTGGTGGACTTATGGTCAAGTAATATTTTTTAGTCAACATGATCCTACTCTCAAATCCAAAGAAAATGAGGTGTTAGGCTTTTTTTGTATATGTATGTTTAAATATTCAAATAAGGATTACATAAACTTGATAAATGTGATAGAGATTATTAACAATGTTAGCATGAATTGGATCAATATGAATAATACCTAGTCAAATTTGTTCAGGTATGATAGAGAAATGTTTAGATTGAACAAGAAGATAGAGATAAAGATGAGGAGTTAAACATTTTTTATCTGTTTGAATAATATAATGAGGATTACTTAAAATGGATAAATGTGATAGAGACTATTAATACTGTTATTTTGAATTGGATAAATATGAATGATACCCAGAACTAACTCTGTTCACACACAATATGGATTTAAACTTTAAAAAATAAAAAAATATATATTCAAAAAAAATCTAAAGAAGAGCTGGAATCAGAAGGCATGTTTACCATTGTTTTACATATTTACAATTGAAAGAAAGGTTTAAAATAGATTTTAAAATGTCATTGGTTAGACATGTAAAAAATGAATTGGAAATTGAGTTGTGTAATAATGAACATATTATTACTAAGGTATATACAATATATTGTTATTGAAATTCAAGATCTGCTCAGGCCTTCCAAAAAGATTCTCGTCAAGGGAGCCAACGCAGCTCTCCTAGACATCAATTTTGGTACTTTGAAAGGAGCTCCTTTGTGACCTCTTCAAATTGCACCATGGGAAGGGTATGCACCCACCATGGCAAACCCCCCCATTATATCGGCAAAGTGTATGGCGTGGTGAAGGCATACACCACCCACATCAGCGTGGGGACTTTCCCCACCGGAGAAAACAATGAGATTGGCAAGACACTCCAAACACGAGATGGGAATTTGGCATCACCATGGGCCATAAGCAGACAAAAGAGTTACAAGGACTACTGTTGAATATGCAGGAAATGATGTCTAAAAACCATGAAGATTTGAAGACAGAGATAGGGTCAGTAAGATCTGAGTTAAAAGAAAAAATTCAAATTATAGAGGAAAAATTTGAACACTAGCAACAAGACATGCAGAAAAATCAGGAAAAAATAGCGTAAATAGAATCTAAAATGGATAAAGAAGAAAAAAAGTGGAAGATCTGACAGATAAGCTGATATAAGCAAATAAGGATCTGGAATCTATGGTAATACTTTTGGAAGCAGAAAAAGCAGCCTATTACCTGAGATTCCAAAATGTTAAGGAGGAAAAAGAGGAGAATTTGCCAGATGTAATGGGGAGATAATTGCGAAAATACTAAGAACTGGAAAAGAGGAAATTGTGGGGAAATAGACGAGACATACAGAATACAGATGAATTATGCAAGAAGACATAACCTTTCCAGAGAAGTTCATGTTAGGTTGATCAAGAAGTTGACCCGTGATAAAATACTGCACAGAATGAGAGATGAACCAGTAGAACATAATGGAAAGCAGATAACCATTCTTAAACAGGTATGGAGAAGAATAAGGAACTTGAGGAGACCCTACCATTTTCTGACAACAAAGCTTATAAGACATAATATTAGTTTTAGATGGTTGATGCCAGAGGGAATTATGGTTAACTGGCAGGAGAAGAGCTATCGATTAGATACAGTAGAGAAAGCGGAAGACTTCTACGATCAACAATTTGCTAATGAAGGAGAGGCAGTAGTGGAAGAAGAGGAAGGAAGGAAAGACTCGGTTGAGCAAAGAGGAGCAGAGGCAGAAAATAAGGAAGAAAATCCACTGGACAATAAGGAGAGGAGATATGGAAGAAGAAAGGCAGAAATATATGAAAGACAATATACAGAACCCAGAGAAACAAGAGCAACAAGAAATACGAACCAAAGAAATTGAAAAAAAAGAGAGAAATGTGAGGTAATCTCAATGAATATTAATGGCCTAAACTGCCCAGCAAAAAGGAAGAAAATATTCAACAATTTACAGAAATTCAATGCAGACATAATAGCTATACAAGAGGTACATATAAAAGAGAAACAAAAGTATCTGTTAGAAAATAGAAAATTAGGGAATGCCTTTATGTCACTAGATAAGCAAAAAAAAAGAGGGTGGTGTTATATATAAAGGATTGGATTTTGGTGAAAGAAATTTTTAAAGATAAAGACAGCAGGATATTGATGGTAGAGATAGAATTTGAAAATAAAAAGATTCTGTTGATAGAAATTTATGCCCCGAATGGCTCACAAGAACATTTTTTTCAAAAATTATATAATAATATTAAGGAAAGGAATTATGAAGAGATTTGCATCTTAGGTGATTTTAATGCAATTATAGATAAATTGAAGGATTATAAAGTTGAAAATAAAAAAATAACAAGAAGGTAATACCAAAAAACTTCCATGATTTGGCAAATGAGGTTAAAATTTATGATGCATGGAGAGAACATCATCCAAATAAGAAACAATTCACGTTTTACTCAAATAGACATCAGTCCTGGTTGAGACTGGATATGGTATGGATGCCTAAGAGGCTCATCTCTGAAATAATGGAAATAGAAATTGAACCAAGCTTGTGGGGAGATCATAGTTACATTAGGTTTAGCTGGAAAGACTGACTCAAAACTCTTAGATGGACTCTACAAAGAACGATATTAAAAGAGGAGGAATTTAAAATTAAATTGGAAAAGGAAATGAAACTCTTCTTTGAAGAAAATAAAGAAGAAGATACATCCTTACAAAACACCTGGAATACAGCTAAAGCAGTTATGAGAGGAGTAGCGATAAACTATATGGTGAATAAAAAAAAGAAAAAGAAGTTACAGCAAAATGCATTAGAAATGGAATATAGAAACCTAGAGATGAATCGACAAGAAAAACCAAAACAGAAAGAGATTAAAACAAGAATGGATTTAATTAAACATGAAATAAATCTGTTGGAAAAAGAAGATTTGGCCCAAAAAATGAAAAGAATAAAGCAAAATGTATTTGAGAACGCCAACAAACCAGGAAGATGGCTAGCCTGGAAACTGAAAAAGCAAGCGGAAAAAAGATGGATTACTAAACTACAAAATGAACAGGGGGAAATATGTTACCAAGAAGAAATGAAGAGGGATATAGCCCAGAAATTCTATGAGGATCTATATAAAGAAGAAAAATTTGTAGCAGAAGAAAAAGCGATAAAATACTTTAAAAAAGCGAATCTTCCGAGAATATCGGAAGAGGAAAAAAGCCTATTGAATAGAAGCATAAATTTAGAAGAAGTGATCTGGGCAATAAATAAACAAAAAACCAATAAAGCGGCTGGTCCAGATGCACTTCCTGCTGAATTATACAAGTCCCAACAAGAAATACTAGGCGATAGATTACTTAAATTATTTAATGAAGTCCTGGAGAAGGCAAAAATACCAAACTCATGGAAGGAAGCAATAATTGCAATTATACCAAAAGAAAAAAACAATTTGACAAAGATGGGAAATTATAGGCCAATAACTCTATTAAACGTGGACTATAAAATCTTTGTAGCGATAATGGCAGAAAGACTTAAGAAAATACTAAATAAATTTATACACACTGACCAAAATGGCTTCCTTCCACATAGACATCTTAGTAATATTAGGACAATTTTAGATACCATAGAATATTATGAAGATCACAGTGGAGAACAGGTAGCATTATTATTCCTGGACGCTAAGAAGGCCTTTGATAATGTAAAATGGAGTTTTGTGCAGCAACTAATTAAGTATATGGACTTTGGGCAAAAGTTTTTAAATGTAGTAGCTGCCATATATGATAAACAACAAGCTAAGATACAACAGACAAATTTGAAATACAAAAAGGAACGAGGCAGGGATGTTCATTATCACCGTTATTATTTATTGACTTTAGAGACGCTAACGAGAATAATTAGGAAAGAACAGAAATAAAAGGACTAAAAATAAAGAAAGAAGAATATAAACTGCAAGCCTTCGCTGATGATTTGGTTTTTATTTTAGAAGATCCACAAAATTCGGGATTAAAACTAATAGAGGAACTAGAGGAATTTGATGAGGTAGCAGGGCTAAAAATTAGCAAGGAAAAAACTAAAATACTTACTAAAAACATGACAAATATACAAAAACAGAATTTAACAAAGATAATGGGCATCCAGATGACAAACAAAATTAAATATTTGGGAATTGTAATTTTGACAAAATGTATAACGCTTAAAGAGGATAATTATACCCCACTAATAAAAAAAATAGCTGAGGATTTCAGAAAATGGAGTAATCTAAGACTTTCTCTTATGGGGAGAATAGCATCAATAAAAATGAATATACTACCAAAATTACTATTTTTATTTCAAAATGCTCCAGTAAAATTAGAATTTTTTTTAATCAATTGGATAAGTTAGTATTAACATTTATTTGGCAGGGAAAAAAGCCCAGAATTAGACTGAAATTATTACAGGATGCTACTAAAAGGGGAAGACTTGGTTTACTGGACTGGGAAATATACTATAGAGCAGCCACTCTGACCTTGATTAAAGATTGGATAAGTGTTAGAAACCAAAGAATATTAACATTAGAAGGATATAACCTTCAGGCAGGATATAACCTTTGTGGCAGGACAAACACCAAATTCATGGTTACTTTCAAAGGCACAAAATTAGACAGACCTTACTAAGTGCATGGAACAAAGTTAAATCTCAATTCTATGTGGAAATACCAACTTGGTTATCTACATTGGAAGCGTTAATGTGCCCACACTTACTGCAACAAGGACATATGAGAACATATTAGATGAGAAGGGAAACTTAAAAACAAGACAGGAGCTGAAAGATTTGGGATTTGAGATAGAATGGTGGGCCTACTTACAATTACAATCAAGGTACAGTAAAGATAGGAAAGAATGGGGTATTAGCAAACGGAAAACAGAATTAAATAAAATATTATTAGGACCGGATAAGAAATTGATTTAAAAATTTATAAAGTACTATTGGAATGTAAATTTGAAGAAGAAAAGGTGAAAGAAACAAT
Organism: Naja naja; assembly: GCA_009733165.1. Taxonomy (NCBI): domain Eukaryota; kingdom Metazoa; phylum Chordata; class Lepidosauria; order Squamata; family Elapidae; genus Naja; species Naja naja. The sequence goes on from CM019150.1 coordinate 74,128,462, forward strand.
GCTGGCCTGGATGAAAGATTTTGGATATGGTATAAATTTGGAGGATTGGCAAATGTTATGGGATAGGAATAGGAAAATTACTCTAGCAGCATCATATAAAGAAAATTTACTAAAAATGTTTTATCGATGGTACATCTCCCCATCAAAATTAGCAAAAATGTATCCAAAAGTATCTCCTAAATGTTGGAAATGTAATAAAGAAATTGGAACATATTACCATGTATGGTGGAAATGTGAAAAAGCCCAAATATATTGGTTGAAAATCAGAAACTGGTTAGAAGAGATGTGTAAAATTAAAATGGAGTTCAGACCCGAAATTTTCTTATTAGGAATCAATGTGGGGAAATACAATAAAGAGGTAATATATTTAATAATCCATGTCACCACTGCCGCGAGACTAGCCTTTGCCCAGAGATGGAAAGGAAATGATATGCCAGAAGAGATGGAAATAATTAGAAAAATTTGGTCGTGCGCTGAAATGGATAGAATAACTCAAGAATTAAAAGATAAGACTGAATCTGATTATTATAGAATTTGGGAGAAGTTTTACCACTGGCTTAAAAAAAAGAATGGAGTAACTTTAGCTAAGCTGATTAATATTTATGCACATATGTAAATTTGTATTTTTCATTAAGTATGCATCACGTTCATTGTTTTTATTGTTTTTTTCTGTTGTTCATTAATAAAACTTTTTTAAAAAAGCTGTGGCTGGTTGGACCTTGTCCTGGTGAAATATGCCCACATGATCAATGGCTTCAGTGCCCTCGCTGTGAGCAAGCTGGGTGTATGTGACACTTTTGAAGAGATCAAAGTGGGCATGGAATATCATCTGGATGGAAAGCAGATTCCGTATTTCCCAGCCAATCAGGAGCTCCTGAACAAAGTCACAGTGAAATACAAGAACCTTCATGGATGGAGGTGTAGCACTGAGGAGGTTTGCACCTTTGCCAACTTGCCCACTGAGGCCCAGGCTTACATCCAGTTTATCAAGGACTACCTGGAAGTGCCAGTCAAGTGATTGGCATGAAGAAATCTCGTAAATCCATCATCAAACTATTTTGAGGTCTCCTGCCTCCTCCCACCTATCAATGGCAGAGACTGTTTCTCCTCTCAAGTTTGTTGAACAAGCCACTGAGGATACCCGCCTACCCCTCTTGAATGCACTCAAGCCAGCCCCCACCTCTTACTAGAGAGAACACAATGCCCCTTCCTCAGTTTCCCCTGTGTAAAATTTCCTCTTAGCCCTTGATTCTGTCCCTGGATTGTTCGAAAGAGAATTAGGACAGACCTGGCTGGCAGCTGAGATTTACACATCTTTCCAGGACAAATTAAGGGCACACACTCCATTGTTGCACCCCATTCTTCCCCCCCAAATAAGTTGCCATTGACGCTGATCTGACCAGCATTAATGATTCACCGTCTCTTTCTATGTTACTAATCCCTTTGGTTATTCCTTGGCAGTCAGCCTGACCCCATTATGGAGGTGTCTCTTTTCTCCCATCCCCTCCAGTCAGGTGGGGAGAGTGGTTCATGGGAATTGTAGCCATCTGGCGCAAAAATGACGGCCTTCCGTTGGTTGTCTACTACGGTAGGAATTCTACCAAGTGTCAGCTGGAAGTGAGGAATGTTGGGAGCTGTATTTTCAGCATCCTATCTTCTGTATAAGAACCAGGCGATAAGTAGCTTTCTGGGGGGAAAGTCCATTGTAATTTCAAACCATCACAAAGGGGATCCATCGTAAATCAAGGACTCCCTGGGCCCTGTTCCTGTCACAGAAACAAGTGCATTGTGAATTGTAGGCATTTTGTGTTGTTGAAAACTTTTGTCCCCGATTTTTTTTTTAGCTTTCTACATTTTAAAAAATACAACAGCATGCTTTCTATGTTTAATTGTGGAGTTCTCCCTCCTTCAGTGATCACTAAATTGCGGAAGTACTCCCTGTAGTTTCTGTGGTTTCTTTTCCCCTTGGGAACCTTAATCAGGACTAGCCTCTTTAATTGCCATTTTTGTTAACAAGGGTAGCAGCCCTTTAACACAGCAGCCGATGGGATGCTAAAGCTTTCTACTTGCACAAACCTCTCTCACTTTGCCCAAACACACAAAACATTAGCACTTTAGAAGGAAACCTGTCTTGTTCTCACGTTGTTTGTTTGTTTGTTTCTGGCAATTGCCAAATCTGCCACCCAAAGCAATAAATAATCATGATTTATTTTTATAAATAGGTTGGAACCGTGAAAGAAAAAAAAAATTGAATTTGGAGAATGAACATCTGAAGCATTGCATGATCCAATGTGCAGTATAATATAATGCTTGAACAATGGGAAAACGTGTGGGTAAGGGTTTAAAGTTTAAATTATAATTTAAAAGAAAAAAAATTATACAATGATGTACCATTGTTATTTAGCACTAAACTGTCAAAAATGTATAAAGGTATTTCAAATATATGTTGAAAATGTCAATGTAAAGGAAGAACTTTTTCTCATCTTTGCCAGACTTATGAGAAAGCAAAAAAAAAAAAAAACCTTGGGTAAAATTCATATTTTAAGGCAGAAGATTCTTAAAGTGAATATAAAAATAAAACTAGGCTTTTCTTTTAAGTTTAATGGACAAAGAACTTGAAAAATAATTAAAACTTTGTTATTTTATACTTTGACAGCAGCAAAAATGCTTTACACAAAAAAATGGAAGGATACTTTAATTCTCACAATGGATGATTGGTTGGGAGAACTGAAAAAGTGTTACAAAATGGCTAGTACAGTAAATGGCAAGTACAGTATATAGTAGTATATAATAGCATGTAAAAGTAAAAGGTTGAGGCTATAACATTGTTTTCCTATTCTACTGCACTAAAAAGAATCAGAAGTCAATGCTTTTCTTTCTTTCCTCCCCTTTACCCTATACTTTTTTCTCTTCACTTTTTCCTCTCCCTTTTTCCTACTATTTTTCTTTTGTATTTTCTTTTGTATTTTATATTCTGATAAACTTAATAAAAATGAAAACGCAAAGTAAAGTATGCAGTTTATATTATATAAAGTATTATATTATATTGTAAAGTAATATATTGCCGGTTGCCCTCCGGGTGAGATTCAAGGTGCTGGTAATCACCTATAAAGCCCTACATGGCTTAGGGCTGGGGTACTTGTGGGAGCATCTATTGCCAGCAATAACTTCCCAGTGCCCTGTGCGCTCAGACAGGGCCTCCTCGGGGTGCCGTCGGTCTGACAGTGTCGGCTGGCGACCCCCAGGGGGAGAGCCTTCTCTGTGGGAGCGCCTGCCCTCTGGAACCAGTTACCCTTGGAGCTGCAGATGGCCCCTGACCTTTGATCCTTCCATTGCGACCTGAAGACTTGGCTCTTTCAACAGTCCGACCTGGACTGAGGTGGGGTTTTTATTGGCTTATATTAGCTGGTGTCAGTTTTAATTGAATTATTGGGATTTCTATTTGATATTTTTTAAATTTTAAATTTTGTATTGTATGTTTTTATTGTTGTGAGCCGCCCTGAGTCCTTCGGGAGAGAGGGCAGCATATAAATCCCAATATAAATAAATAAAATAAAGTAGATATTATCAAAATGTACTGCCCATTTTATTTATTTATTTTATTTATTTTATTAGACTTGTATGCCGCCCTCTCTCCCTAAGGACTCAGGGCGGCAAACAGTAAAAGAAACCCAGTACAAATTACAATAAAAACCATTAAAATAAATACAAGCCTAATCAATATTATACACAATTTAAAATTAATTAAAACAAATACTAAAACCAACCCGCACCCCCCAAGGTCAGTCCAGACTGGCCTGTTGGAACAGCCAGGTCTTCTTCACTATTTAATAGGATAAATTTTGACTCGGTTTGTTGTTTAGATCCCCAATGCTACTTTTTTGCATAAGGTCTAAATGTAGACCTGTAAATTAGCCACCCACAAGTGTCTTCAATAATAGAACTTCCACAGTTTGCAAGGTATTATACAATTACACCACTTATTTCTGCAAAGTTACACCTTGCAGATCCACTAAAGTCAATGCAAAATAAAGATAGAGTACTTTCACTTTAGTAACTTTCAAGAAATTAAGGAAAGAGGCTCTTATTTCAAAACATTATTAAATTCCCAAAAGAATAAAATACAGAAAGTCAAAGAAAGAAGAATGAACAAGAAAGAGGAATAAGGAAAAAACAAAATTGGAGAGTGTAATTATAAGATACTTTTTTTACACTCTCTGGAAAGGAACGCTTTCTAAAAGTATTTTCATGGCCCATACAGCTGTGTTATAAGCAATTATACCAGTGCCAGTGACCTAAAATCAGAACAGATAGGAAATGGCTAATAGTATGCATGACCTTGTAAGGCAAAGCAACTGATATTGCAGTCTGACTCAAGTTTTCTCAGTGCACGGAATATTAACCAAACAAACTGAAGGAAAAACTGATCAAGTCTGAAAAGGTACAATGTAGTATCTGCCTCTTTTACTGAAACAAAATGATCTACCAACATTCGTAAGAACACTAACGGTGTTGTGTAGATAGCAGACATCATGTTTGAATGCTACCTGATAAGTTATGATCCTCTCTTGCTTTCAGGCTGCTTTGCATGATATTGCATTCTTTCTTCACTGTAAAAACAAAACCCTACACATGTATACAGTTGTTAAATTTATCGCAGAATTCTTATATGCCATGTCAACATGCCTAAGTTAATCTAGGTTTCTGTTTTAGTTGCATTATATTCACCTTCAAATGGAGGTGTTCTTTTGTAAGAATGCTGGGTGCTCATGTTTGCTCTATACCAAATTCAAAATCTGTTTAGCTATAATATGAATAGAGTTTTGGCTCCAGGCTCTCTTAGTACAGTTTTTAATAAATATTTTATTAAAATAAAATATGTACAGTTTTAGTGTTTTCATATTTTAATTATTTAATTACTTTAAAAAAAAACTTGTTTTGTGATTTGTAAAGCCACCCAGAGTCACCTTGTGGGGGAAATGGTAGGCATAAAAAAAATAAATCAATAGTAATCAAATATATGTGTTAAGTTTGCATGAAGAGACAGACGCGGAGTGCTTCAAGCTCTTTGTTTATTAGTGACTACAGCTCAGAACAAACCCACTTTGGCTGGGCTGCGGCTGCTACTTATAGCCAGCAGCCGCAGTTGCCAGCCAATCAGAGTGCAGGGTTTTCCTGCACTTTTTAAACCAATCATTTCTTACATTTTACAAGAACAGTTCAAACTAAACCAATGACTTTAAACCTGCATACATAACAATATGCATTTGAGTATATGAAGTAGGAACTGGAATGATATGATAGACAGGCTCCCTAAATAATTTTGATGGTCATAGGAGCAGTGGATTGGTCCTGAAGTGAAGTGGGGGAGAATCCTTTGTCTTTGTGAATGAACAAGAAGTGGATGGGGAGGGGTGTATGTGACAATGTACCAATTATTTTGCTGTGTGCATGATAAAATAGCCAAAGGTATGTCCAACAGACTTGAATCTATAGTCTTCATGTAATAAAACTCACTGCTGCTGATAGTTCCCAGATATCCTTTAGATTGCCTGCTGAGTAATATTGAAACAATTGAATGAATCATCTGCATAATATATACTTGTATTTGTATTGCTAGTCTTGCACCAGAGCCATTGATTGCTATTACCATAACGTCCATATTCACTGATTCCAATTTAATACATGTAAGCATTATGGGACCTAAGTGGGAAAATTTATAGCAGGCAGAAGGTGATGTCACAACATTGCAAACAAAAGAACTGTGTGGAGGATAAATGGGATGGGAAACTGAAAATAGCTGATAATAAGACACTAAGCTGTCAAGAAGGAAGTAACAGCAACACTGAAGCCTCTAATAGAACACTGTGTTGTTTGTAAACTAAATTTCCTGAAACTTACAAAAGATTTATGATATAGAGAACCTGGACATGTTCCAAGGAGCGCCAAGCCGATTAACACAAGGAAAGACTTGTGAGAGTGTAGATGCAGAATCAAAGGTCTGGCTTCTGACAAAATTCACATGTCCTGACGGGAGATCTCTTCTGCTATATGAATCAACATATTTCTAATAAATAATTTATTGAATAAAATTGAGATTTATTGAACTGAGACACTGATCTCATGCCAGGGCTGTTCAAGCTAACAGTACAAGATGGGTAACCAGTTTATATGAAGGGAAGGTTAGTTAAAGAGAATTGTACTTAACTATGCATAATAGTTAAGCATAATAAAGCAATAGCAATTAGCTTTATAAACCACTTCACAGTGCTTTACAGCCCTCTCTAAGCACTTTACAGAGTCAGCATATTGCCCCCAACAATCTGGGTCCTCGTTTTACTGACCTTAGAAGGATGGAAGGCCGAGTCAACTTGGATCTGGTTAGAATTGAACTGTGGCAGTTGGCAGAGTTAGCCTGCAATACTGCATTCTAATCACTGTGCCACTATGGCTCTTGTGTACAGTATAACTATTTTGTGCAGAACATGACAGATGGTTACTCTGTTACAAAAAGAGCTATTTTACCTCATGTACAGGAAGCTTCTGAACAATCAACTCCTGGCCATTCATTTCCTATGACTACAGTTATTAGTATTAACACCTTTCATCTGTCATTGTCCAAAGATTGAGGAAATGGCTTGCAGCTAATGATCAACATTTGTCTACTTCCCTTGAGACATAGTTACTATGATATGCCATAATACAAAAAGGGAGGGGGTATGTGGTCATGCATGGACGTGAAGAAATGCGAATTCTTACTAGATACAGCAAGCCCTGATAGGCTTTCCAGTGAAATACATATGAAAGCAGCTGTATTAGCTATATTTCACAAAGAGGAAATTTAGTGTGTGACTGATTGGGAAATAATATGCAAATATTTATTTGTCTGATCCTTGAAAATATTTTATAACCACACATCAATAGGAACAAAAATTTATTTCAACACCTAAATTGTTGATTCAATTAGATGCATCATATATAGCACTTATGCATACAATATATGTCAATGCTAATATTAATTTATACAGTAAGTGCATGAAGTATTGTAGATCCTCTTCTGATGGATAAATTTCCTTGCTCAGATATCGCTCTGGAGTGTTTTTCTTTTGGTCATGCTGCTGTATTACTGCATTTTAAATATATGTGTGATTGGATGTCTCCCTAAGGTGCCTTTTAGTAGATGGCTGTAACAAAGCTATTTAAACAAATTACTATGCTACGCATAATTGACATGGAGGCATTATAGGACACATTAAAAATGTAATTCTTAGCTCAGAATAAATGGCCACTGAGTAAAATGTGCTGAATTTAAAAACTCAGACATTTCACTCATCAAAATAAGAGTGTCCCAAAGGTGCTTTTCAAAAGGCAACTGGACTCTGTTTTTTTCTTTGAAATGTTTTGCTTCTCATCCAAGAAACTTCAGTTCTCAAAATAAGAGTGAATTCTTCACAAGTAGCTACATGAGAATATTGCAGGCACATTAAGTACTTTTGGTGTGTCAGAAAAACATTAAAATCTTGCATACTATGGAAAATGAAGTGACTTGCTATAAGGAATTAAGAATATATAGAGTGATGTTCCTCAATGTTTAATATCTCTTTAATGCAGTAAATAAGTTGGGAAATATATGACTTTGAAGCAGAAGTGTCAAACTGGTGGCTGCAGGCCAGATGCATCACATACAGGCCATGGCCACCCCAGCTTCGCAAATGGGAAAAACATCACAAAATGTCATGTGACAGCAACGTGACACCATGAGTTTGACACCCGTGTTCTGAAGTGCGTTGCCTAGAGAACTGAAACAAATTGGCTTGACCATTATAATCAAAGAGCATTAAACCGGAGGGTGGTTTCAAGTGGAGTGTAAATTAGTTTCAGTGCTGGGCTTCATTGCTACCACACTTTTCTTAATGACTTGGACAAAGATATGAAGAAATGCATAGTGTGTTGTCCAGTCAGTTTAGAGTTAATGGGATTTGGGATAGTTAGGAATTGAGAGCTGTCCCCTTAAGGGAATGCATCATGGTAAATGTAGTTAAGGTATCCTGGGAAATGTAGTTCATGTCATGTGGCCACATCTGTAACCCTGATTGGTCACTGAATTGACCCTTGGTGGGTTGGGGGAGGTTTCTTCACTCTTGACTGAACACAGCCTCATGGTGGCATCTCTTCCCCCTGCCTCTACGACTATGGGATGAAAGAGATAACCATCTTTTTACCTATAAAGACAGACATACAAAGGGTTGGACATTAAGAAGAATCTCATCATAACTGTGAGTTAATGAGGATGCCTGATGAACCAATAAAAAGACTTTGTATGGATGCTTTGTGGAGTTTATCTGTTTTGTACAAGACAGAACAGTAAAAAGATGGTTATCTCTGAAATCCCTGAGTAGAATGATGATTTGTCTGTCTGAATTCCTGCAATCCCAAAAGTAAAATGATGATCTGGATTTCCTCAGTATAAAGTCAGTTAATTTGGACTCTTAAAAGTAAAGAATTATTGCTGTATCGGAATCCCTGTGAAGATTAAAAGTAATTTGGATTTTGTGATAAAGCAAAGTAATATTGAAGCCAGGAGTGAATATGCAATGCTAATCTGAGCCTGAATTCTCATCGTCTTTCTCTCTGTGTGCAATGGAACTTTTTACATGCTGTTTGGATGGTGGGAGGGGCTGGAATTCCCACACTTGCTAGAGACAAAACAGAGCTTCCGAAGCAATGCTTTCTCTGCATCTCTCTGAGCCACAGAGTTGCAAAACCAGTTTGAATTACAGGAACCGCTCCCCTCTCCTCTGCTCAATTTGTCTTCCTGCTATCCCAAAGTCTCAATTTGCATAACAAGAAAAGAAAGTGTTGGCATGTGTTTTAAACAAGTCAAGGTTTAAAGCTTTGTTGCATTTGCTGATTCAATGTCTGTTTGCAAACTAGAGGGGCTGGAAAAGCTTCACATTTCTTCTGCTCTCTGCTGCTTCGAGGGGGCAATAAAAGAGACCTCTGCATTTTACAACCTGGTCTCTAAGCAACAAGGTCGTAAAAATTCCTCCTGCCAGAGCCATGGGCCCCGAAGAGGAAATTTAATGCCAGCAAGAGTTTTAAACACAAAGAAGCAGTTTGCCTCTCCAGCTAATGACAGAACTAGAAGATTTTTCTCTTTACTGAACATTAAAACATTTATGCAATGCATTACAGTATTACATTTCTTTAATAACTTTGAACAAAGTATTCCACATCTTTAATAACCTTTCTTTTCAATCTAATCTACTACCATTCAACCGCCAGCCTATAGCACCATCTGGTAGTCAAAGATCTAGCTCCACCTAGTGGCAAGTAATGAATTTACAGGATGTTTCCTAATTTTAACCAGTGTTCAACCAATGAATTTCATAGGAAAATTCTATTTTATCTACTAGCTTGTGGCAACCCCTGGTAACTTAATTCAAGATTCCAGTACTACCCGCAACCTAACCTGTGTTTAGCAACAGTGTTTCCCAGACCTAGCCAGTACCACTAACAGGCAAACCTGCGTTCTGCTCTAACGTCTTTCAGACTTAGCAACGTCTCCTATAGTGCCAACTTGTGTAGCAAGCAACACTAACAGGCAAATTTGTGCTTTGCCCCAATGTCTCCCGGACTTTGCAAAGCACCCTCTAGCACCAACTTGTGTCTCAAGCAGCACTGACAAGCAAATTTGCGCCAAAGTCTTCCAGACTTTGCAACGCACCCTAAAAAAGAAGCCATATTGTGTACTGTGCTAGCACCGCCCAGACCCTGCAGCACCATCTACGTGCTCAAGTACTAAATTTAGCAGAAACTCCTACTTTCTGCTACCACTAAATTTTCCAAAATTCACCTTTTGCCAATTTGAAGTATGGCAACTTCTTGTGCCATGACAGATGTCTCTGATGTACCAGAGGACTCGAACCCTCCACCCACCCTTGATGTAAATGTGGAGCCTGGTTCCCAAAACCCTCATCCAGACATCCAAACCTCCGAAGACATGGCGATACCTCAGAAAGCCTATGACCTCAGACAACATAGGAAGCTTACAGAACCCATGGAGTCATGCTATAGGAGGGATTGGGACAGGCAGTATCGCCACTATACAGACTTATGGTCGGAGCTCCTGGATATCTGTGAAGCCCCAACATAAAATCTGCACATTGCTGAAGACCTGACCTTCTGCTATGGTGGAAAGACAGTGACAGTAAACTCAAGTACATCCAGTCGAGGCTGGGTGACCCAAAGCTCCAAGTGCACATTCAAGGCTTCAAGGAGATTAACAAGGAACATGAAGAATGCGTTAAGAAAGGGAAGAATGCCCTCCAGCCAGTGCTCAATGATGCGCTTTGGCTGGAAGTAGTGTCAAGGGAGAGGGCCACATCCAACATAGCTCCTCGATCACACGTGTCTTCCTCCCACTGTTCTAAGAAAGGTTCCTTCCTCCACCCCAAGCCTCCTAGATCTCAAGCTGCCTCCAGCATCTCACGGCAGTTCTCTGCTGCTGGGTCTCACCATCCTTCCAGAGCATCCTCCTGTGGCAGCAATGCATCTAAGACCTCCAAAGCAGCAAGTTACACTGACCGAGCTGTAGAAGCTCAAATTGAAGCTGCAGTAGAAGAGGCAGATTTACATATTATGACAGAGGTAATATGGCAGAAGGCAGAAATGGCCAACCAACAAGCAGAAATGGCCAAAGCTTAGGCAGAAATGACCAAAAAACAGGCAGAAATAGCCAAAACTCAGGCCCAAGTGGAGTTGCTCGAATGACAAAGAGACACAGCAGCAAAGACAGCACAGGCCACAGCATTACAGAAGGTGGCCAGCAACACCTCCCTCCAATTCAACCTCGAAGAGTTGGGAGAAGAGAACCAGACACATGGGTCAAGTCCTACATGGATGAGCAGCACTCGCTTCGAAATGAGCAGGTGGAACCGCCTCAGTTACTTACAAGTCTCCCACAACCAGGGAAGCATAGGAGTGAATCTCAACCTCAGACTCTAAACCTCAGTCACTCAATGAACGTTGTAAGACCTAAAATACAAGATTCACTTCCCACCAACAGCAAATTTTCCCCAACTGATGTTGTATGACCTAAAGTCCGAGATTCTCTTCCCAGAATCAGCAACCCTAACCCAACATCTCATGGCCTGCCGGGCAAGCAAATTAGCCCACCAGTGATCACGACAACTTCTTGACAAGTAGACATGCAACCAACGACACCTGCCACACTCAATCCACAGGCAGTAGCATTCCTGCCACAACTTCAATACTACTCAAGCTCACAGGTACAAGAAGTTAACCGTGGCCAGCCTACACAGCAGCGTGAAGCTCCACCATCATCTCTGGAATGGCAGGACGACATCCTCCATAAGCACTGGAGGAACACTATGACCTGTCGTTGACATACAACCCAAACCTACCCTCTATGTCAATGCCCCTTACCCACCTCCACCTCTACAGATGATGCAGACTACTGGAGAGAGTTGACTATAAGGGGAGGAAAGCTAGATTTGGCTGCCTACGGGTATACAAATTCTCTGATGAGCCAGGCAGTGAATATCTCCTATGGAAGAAAATTTTCCTGCACACCATTCAGGCTGCACACCTCAAACCCGATGAAGTACTCGTACACGTAATAACGTGGTTAGGGCCACGGTCTGCCAAAGCAATGAAGGCACTTTATGCCTCGCACTTAGATGACCCAGACGCTGCCCTACGGTTGTCATGGAAAAGACTTGACGAACTGTACGGCTCTTCCACAGCAGTAGAATCAATGCTCTTGGACAGCCTCAACAGATTTCCTAAAATTTCTATCGACAAGCCTCACCTGGTTGCGGAACTCTCTAATATACTTATACAACTGAAAGCAGCACAACGGGATCCCAAGTTACCGGGACTTGCTTGTCTTGACCATGTCGACATGCAAAACAAAATCGTTTGAAAACTCCCGCAGGTGCTAATTGAACAGTGGCTCCAGTTGTCTGATGCCTTCATGGACAAGGGTCACCACAACCGTATACCCTTTACCGTTCTTGAAGAATTCATGGCCCACCAGGCAACAGCATGCAACACCCCCAGGGCCCGCGGACTCAGAGCTGTTAGTTCAAGACAGAACACATAGCAAATATGCAAAGGTCACAAAAATGAATTTGTAATATTTGAGAGACAAGAATAAAAACTTCAAAAGAATCTTGACATGGTAGAATGTGCTGAAAAGAATATATTACATTTAAGAGGAACAAATCCAAAGCCATTTATTTGGGAAACAGAAATCAAATGAATAGACACAAAATGGAATGAGGGATACTAGCTTTGCTAACAGTAGTATTTAGACTTATTAATAGATGTATATTTTCCACATTACAGGACATAATTCCATTTCATTTTGTGATGGATAGACTCCATATTGAATATTATGTTCAGCTTTGAGGACATACTTCAAAGATTTAGACAAACTATATCAGATTTAGAGAAGATAAGTGATGATGACCAGTAACTAGGAACTAAATCCAATACTGTAAATGATATTCAAATAATTAGGCATGGCTAGCCTAAGAAAAGAAGATACACGATATCACTCTTCAAATACCTGAACAGTCATCACACATCAGAAGATTATAAGTATGTTGCCTATATTTACAGAACAAAAAATAATAAATGTAAATTACAGGACATAATATTTTGCCAAATGATATGAAAAAAATCTAACAAAATAATAATGCATCCCCTTCACAGGATGCATTGAACCTGCTGGGGATACTTTTTTTTTGGTTATTGTATGGAGCAAGGGCTGGAACTTGATAAACTGAACTAAACTAAGTGATCCCTTATATGACTTTATACATTTATTTACATAAACTCAAACATGAAATCAGTATGCATCGTCTTCTGATGAAGTTCACCAACAAGCCATTTAATGGTAATATGATAAATCAAAATCAAAGAATTCATATTAGAATTTGGTGTGATACTGCCTCTGTGTGCCTATTAACTTATTAATTTAGAGCAGATTATCAATATTTAATGGGCAACTAATACAAGACAAATAGTGGATGTAAAGCTCAGTTCAACATTTCTTTATTTAATTTGATTTTGCCTGCACTCAACTCCAAAACAACCCTGGAAAGCTCACAGTACAAAATGGAATGCAGAGACAGTAAAAGACAAATTTAATAAATACAATAAGAAAAATAACAGAATGACAATTTGGACAACAGTAGACATGGTTTATCATGGAAGGGATTTCATTAGGACATTTATAAATGCATGTACATATGTTGGTAGGAACAATAACAACTACATTATAGCTTATGTGCACCATTTTTAGGCCATGGTTTTCAAATAATGCAGATGAAGCTGACAGATTACTTTTACTTCAGAAAATACCTCATAGGATAATTGTTGTGGCAAATAATAGGAGGAAGAAGTACTGTATATGTCACCTTGAATTCTGTACAAAAAAAGGTAAAAGGTAAGTCAAATAATACATTATGGCAAGAAAAAAATACAGCCATAACGTAAATTATCCAGACATTATATTAACAGAGCCATCTACTGGCAGCTATTAAAATGTGCTAAATGTATTACTTTGAAAAGTTTATATTCAAGATTATTCAATGCAGAGAAACCATATTTTCACCTGTGTTTAAGGTAATGTATATTGTCTGCTAAATCTGGCTACTGATAAGTTATAAACTACCACTGTTTTTTTGCACACCTTATTCAGTTTAATTGTAACAAATTCAGGAATCTAATTTCTGCCAAGGGTGTATATGTATTTAACTAAGTTACCCATATTTATATTGTAACTAATGCTGCATAGAAATGTTCTTTGATTTATCATGAAAATGCTCATCTTCAACCTATTAAAAGAGAAGGTTAGAGTTTGTTTAATTGATGGCAATGTACAATCGACCCTAATCCGAAAACCCAGCGGGTTGCATAAACTATGAAAAACTAGATTTCTCAACTGCCATTTCCTCGGATTCCTAACATTGCAACTTTTCTAAGCTGAAAGCCTACATTTCCCAAACAGCAATTCTTCCCCGAGGGTCCGCTTTTGCCTAAAGAGCAATGCTTTCTGGGACATGGAGTCCGTGCCTCGGTATCAAATGAGAAGGTCGCAATGTACTGTACTGTACTATTTGAGCATGCAAATTTCGTTTCCCTTTCCGGAAACGGGGCCTGGGGGAATAAGTAACGGAAGCCGGAGTGGGTCAAAAGAATCGGTGGTAAATCGAAACAGTTTTTTCTCCCCTTTTGGTGGGCGGGAGGTATCTCCCTCGCTTTAATCGAGCTCCGGTGTCCTGGGTGAAAGCGACTGGGGTGGGATTCGAATGCCTTGATTCTTCAAGTTCTCTTCGGGGAGGAAACAATCAATTCCGAACCCCGAGCGAGGCTCCTGGTGCGTGGAAGACTTTTGCAAAGGGTGAATAATAATCCGAGATCGTGGGGTCGGATGGAGCGCGGGTAGAGAGAGTGGATCTCTGAAATTTCTGCAGGGGAAAAAAGCAGGGGAAAAGTTTTCCTTATTCAGGAAAGGTCTGAAATGTTGGCTTTTTTTAAAAAAGTGTGCCGAAAGTCGTCTAAAATAGATTTTTAAAAATCGCTTTTATTCTACAAGTCAAGAGGTTTGAAATAGAAGTTTTGATCATCTGGAGACTTGGTTGGGGACAGGGGGTAGCAATGGAGCAAAGGCGAAGGAGTGCGTGTGTGAACGGGTTTAACTCGGAGGTGGGTGGTGTCTGTGTGTATGAATTAAATTCAATTGAAATTGAATTCAGTTGAAATTGAAATAGAAGATTACTCTGATTTTTCTGCAAAGATGATAGGGTTTGGAAATTACAGGGTAGTAATTCCAGGAATGAATTTCAATCTGAAACTGGGGAAAATCCATTCGGTGTGGGTTTTTTTAAAAATTTTTAAATGCGTTTTGAAAATGGGAAGTATCTCGATCTCCTTTAGAATGCTTGTTCGGCAAGACACTAGTAGGACACGGTAGTTTTTCTTCATATTCTGCTAAATGCTGTGAATTTATTGCCTTTGAGCATGAACATCTAGCCCTCAAATAAACCAGTGCAATAGCAAAAAAAGAAGTGCTGTTTTAATGCAAGGGTTCCCATGAATTCTTCATCTTTTAAAATCCTTTTGACAGCATTCTATAAATTTGGACAGAAGTGGCGTGGATCTACTTATTTTGATTTTTTTAAAATCCTGACATTGGATAACCCTTCCAATTTTTGGATCTATATATACCTTGTACTGTTTTCTTTCTTCCCTGATAAATGGATTCACAAAGAATGGAATAGTTGTAAAAGCTCAGTATGTGTATGTTTGAATGTGTAAAAAAATAATTCCCACAAACTTTCCTTCAGTGTTTTGGAGAAGTGGAACCAAGGAGACATTAGATTTATAATAGTTTGTAAGTTCTCATCTTCTCTGGACCTTCACTGTGAACAAGAACTTGTATTAATAGGAATGAAACAAAGAATCACAGAGTACAATGAATATAAGATTAGTTGGGATTTTCAACGTTAATTCCTGTTGAGTACATATTAGATTTGCTTCTCCTTTTCTTGCTCTATTGACTTTTTATTGCAGGAGTTTGAAAAAGAATGAAACAGAGGCCTGACAAGTCCAGATTCAGTCTCTATTATATATTTCCCTTAAATCCTCCATTATTTGAACCCAAAAGTAAATTAGCATTTCATTTTTTTCTGTATTACACTCTATAATCTTATATATTGTATCTTAAATGGGATGATTGTTATATACATTGGACAGAATGTGCTTATTTTAAGTCTAACATGCAAAGGGAAAGTTAAAATTAATTATGAAGCTTCAAGGCATTAGTAATGGCTACTCTCAAGTTAAAAAGAATGCACTGCAGTAATGAATATAATGATAAACACTGCATGCTTGTGTTTTCCAAGATAACTTTACTGAATCCAACAGTACTTAATTTCCAAGGAAATGTATATAAGATTATAGGCTAATAAATTATAATTCAAGTTTTGTCTTCTCTCATACTAAGTGCTCTTTCTCCTTTTTGAAGGTGGCTATCTTAATTTTTTTTTAACAAAAAGCATGCAGCCCTCCATAAAAATCAAATTGAATTAATTGCCTTTGGTGTCAACATACAGACTGACTTTCAAGCTCACTTCTGTTGAGTTTCCATATAGATTACTTTATGTATGATCGGCTTAACTCCCAAACTATTGCTTGCATATTACAGTTCTCATACATATTGTATATTGCTTTGAGAGGAAAATTGGAAGGCATTATCAGTTGATAAATTCCTGTATAAAGCAGTGCAGGTAACACACACTAGATAGGGTTTTTTATCACTGGATTTTTACCGTCAGTTTGACTATATGGAATTTTTGTTGCTCTTAATAAATTGTTGATTGCAGAATTCTGTGAGACATAAAGCAAATTATACTTAAAGAGTATATAAGAATTAATCACTATGAGTAAACTGACCTAGCAATCAAATAAGTAAAACATGATGAAAGGTCATCTTAGATTACTTTCTCCAATTCTAGGTTTGGACATTGGACAGTTTAGCTGAGGAATCTGCTCCTGCAAATACGAGAATTGAAGAGTTTTGCTTGGCTATTCAAGACTTATTAAGAGTTCTCCAGGCATGTTTTGAACAATTGGAAACATTAGGCTTGAACCCATCTAAGGAATGGTGAAATCAGGTATTAATCCTGCAACATTTTCTACAATAAAGTAAATGGAATGGAAAACATTTAAATTGGTAGGGAAAAGGAAAGTTTCTGCACAAGATCACTTAAGGCTACGTGACATCCCTGAAAATAAACAGGAAGAATTTCTCAGGTTGCTGACTTGCAGACCAGCGATGAAGCGATGTCCTTTGATCTGAAAAAGACAATAACCTCAGTAGAGAGATAAGTGGCTATCTGCTATTAATACAACAAAATCACTAGGCTGTGGCATCTGATTCCGTTTATGCAAAAGTCAGCCCCCCACAGCTGTGTAAATACAACCTGTGATATGGGGTTTTTTGGTGTTTTTTTAAAAGGTGCTGATGCACTTCATGGTTTTCATGCAAGATGGTTTGAGTAAGAGACAATTCCTGTACCTTAGCAGAAGGACCAGTCTTTAGAAAAAGTCGTATCAGTTTGGTAAATATTTGGAGTGAAAGATAACTTGGCAAAGTAGAAAGGCTAATCCAGATACATTAAATAACATATCTGGATGTGTGGTAATTTTCATTCTCTTAAAGCTGTTTTGGGTTAATCTTGCACAACAAAATGTTTCTCTTTCTTACTTTTTAAAGCACGCTCTTCTTTTTATTTGCATCTCAACCTTTTCTGCTTCATGCAATTTGGATTGGGATAGAACCCAGCTTTTTAAAATAGAGCATTAATATTGATAAGCCTTGAGTTTTGCTGCGAACTGAATAGGCATAATATAAAATGGTGTCCCTTGTACAGCAATTCAAATATTTTCCTCTGCCTTCCAATTAGCCTTTAGATGATCTCAGTTGCACAACCACATGTACATGCTTGCCGGATAGTTTTATTGTGGAGTAGAAAGCAGTTGGAGGACATTATGTTTTATTTAGCTTTGCAGGATAATTTTACCGTTGTATATTTGGAATCAAATGTTTTTTATTATTTATTCATAGAACTTACAATTGCTTTTCTGCATGCAAATGGATGTTCTTGAGATTTTATTTCTTTTCCTGGTCATAATGGATGTAAGTACCTAATAACACAAGCATCCAGTTCTGTCCTGAGTAACAATGGCTGGGCTTACTCCTTTCCTCTTGCAGGAACAAAATCATCAAGGTCCTTGAGAGAGTGATGGCTATTCCTCATGAATCTGAATATGGAGGCTACTGGGACAGATGAAGTAGAGAAAATAAAATCAAAGTTTATATCTGCATGGAATAATATGAAATATGGTAAGTGAAATGTAATAGACTTTTAAAGCCTTACTTTAAAAAGTTAGCAAAATAATGCAGGCTAGCTTTTGCTGACCATTAATATATTTACTCAAATGACTGCCAACCCTGGCTAAGGTATTGTTGGTTCAAATGAAATACATCAATAAGAAAAGGAAAAGAAATTTGTTCTGAAGAGATAATGAGGGAGAAAAATAGTCAATTTCAGACCTTTTAGGCTGCATGATTTAATTTTGAATGAACTCATAAGCAGCCAAGTGACTAAAATATTTCAGTTCTACTTTTAATTACAGTTAGTATAGTATTGAAATTAATGCTAGGAGCTAGTTTCTGAAATTATGAAGGCATTGAAGGTAGTGGAAAATTTATTTACTTGGATTAAATCAACTTTATTAGTGGCATAAATTTAAAATATTACAAAAATAAATCAATCAATCGGGTTTCAGGCCCAGGTACAGCACGGAGACTGCATTGGTCGCACTGGTGGGTGATCTCTGGCAGGCTCGGGATAGATGTTATTCCTCTATCCTGGTCCTATTAGATCTCTCAGCGGCTTTTGATACCATCGACCATGGTATCCTGCTGCGGCGCCTCAGGGGGTTGGGAGTGGGAGGCACTGTTTTATGGTGGTTCTCCTCCTACCTGTCGGGCCGTTCGCAGACGGTGTTGGCAGGGGGATCGAGGTCGACCCCAAGGCCCCTCACTTGTGGGGTGCCTCAGGGGTCGGTCCTCTCTCCCCTCCTGCTCAACATCTACATGAAGCCGCTGAGTGAGATTATCCGTGGTTTTGGGGTGAGGTATCATCAGTATGCTGATGATACCCAGCTTTTCATCTCCACCCCAAACCAACCCAGTGATGCTCTTGACATGATGTCCCGGTGCCTGGAAGTGGTACGGGTCAATCCGGCCAAGACCGAGTGGCTGTACGTACCGGCATCTTGGATTGTCCAGGATGTTCCATCTTTGGTCATGGGGGGTGAGGTGTTACCCCCTGTGGAAAGGGTGCGCAATTTAGGCATCCTCCTGGATGCACAGCTCAACTTGGAAGATCATGTTGGGGCTGTGACCAGGGGGGCATTTGCACAAGTTCGTCTTGTCCACCAGTTGCGCCCCTACCTGGACCGAGATGCCTTGCGTATGGTTACTCATGCACTCGTTACCTCCCGTGTAGACTACTGCAATGCTCTCTACGTGGGGCTGCCCTTGAGGACCACCCGGAGGCTTCAGCTGGTGCAAAATGCGGCCACGCAGGTTGTGATGACGGTGTCCCGATACTCCCATGTTACACCCCTGCTGCGCGAGCTGCATTGGCTACCGGTGGCCCTCTGGGTGAAGTTCAAGGTGCTTGTTATCATCTATAAATCCCTTCATGGCTTAGGTCCGGGGTATTTGTGGTAGCATCTGCTGCCAGCAATGACGTCCGATTGCCCGGTGCGCTCACATAGGTGGGGCCTCCTCAGGGTGCCATCAGCCAGACAATGTTGGCTGGCGGCCCCCAGGGGGAGGGCCTTCTCTGTGGGAGCATCCACCCTTTGGAATCAACTGCCCATGGAGCTTCGGGTGGTGCCTGACCTCTGCTTCTTCCGTTGTGACCTGAAGACTTGGCTTTTCTGTTTAGCTAACCTGGACTGAAGGGGTTTTTAATAGTTTTAATTTATCTTGTGCTGTTTGTGGGTTTTAAATTTGGTTTAGATCTAGTGTTGGGGTTTTAGATTTAATATTTTCTTAAAGTTTGTATTCTCTGTTTTTATTATTGTAAGCCGCCCTGAGTCCTTTGGGAGATAGGGCGGCATAGAAATCCCAACAATCAATCAATCAATCAGTACTAAAGGATACTCCCTTGGGATACCTTGGTTCCAATGTCAGGGAATGTCAATGTCAGCTGGGGGGGGGGGAATTCCCTGTTTCTCCACCTCTACCATGCTTCTACAGAAGGTCCGGCTTGAAAAAATTGCATCGAGTTCCACCATACTGCTCGAGTCGTCTAGCGACAAGACACATTTTACTCCCTTGGGAGCCAAATAAAGCCATGCAAGGTGACTCTGTTGCCATCACCTCTAAAGCAAAAATGTGGACTGAGTGGAGGAATGCTGTCGCCCAATCCCATCGATGACCAAGAGTCGAGCATCACTGACATGTACAAAGCCAGTCACGAGTAGTTGTTGCGCTCCTTCTGGGTGTTCCCTCGCTTATATTTATGGGGCATCCAATCGATGGGCAGTTTACTCTCCATCAAGTCAAGGAGTGTGCATGGCACCTGTCATCAGGTGGTTGATTAAGTGCTGCAGAGGCACCTGCTGTGCTCCTGAAACTTTGAACCACATCCTACAAATTTATGAAACTATCCATGTTGCAAGATGCACACTTCACAATCATGTTTTCTGTCACTTGGAACAACTTTTTGCGACAAGACAGTGTCTGCTCCTGGGTTGTGAGCCTATTATACCATCTGGGGCCTCATTCATCAAACCAGATTTAGTTGTGGAGAGGTCTCAACAACTGTGGGTTTTGGATGTTTCTAAAGTTTCTGGTTTTAGATGGATGGAATCCTGGGACTTTAAAATTGCCAAGTATGGTCAAGCTGATCTCATCAAAGATCTTCTGAGCTGGCCAGTCTCTTCTGCTCATGTGTACCATCTGCCATCATTTCTAACCAGGGATTGATTCATGGGTAGTAGTCTTTGGGCATTGGTGATATCACAGATCTCTGTTTACTAATCATTAGAGGGTTGCTCAAATGCTGCAATTTATTTGTGGGACTAAAACTGGCTGCGTTTGATATTTTTATGAACAATCTCAAACATTTTTGTGTTACGACCTGCTGTGCAGCAATCCCTCTTGCCAGACTGTAAAATAGCAATTTGTCACCTTAGAGGGTTGACTTGTGGAGGGAGGGGTGGTTTGTTGCAAATTCTTCTCCTATATCATTGACCTTTGTAATAATAAATTATACCTAGTTTCTAGCCTGGTGCTTTAACCATCTTTTGGGTAATTGAGATGGGCACAGGGTAAAAAAAATCATGATGGTGCCTGTACTCGTATAATCAACATCCTGCTTCGATGAGTGCATGTTAAAAGGGGCTGAGTTTTAATTCTGTGGCTATTATCTTGACAGTGAGCATTAGGGGATTTCTTTTTATTAGATACTTGTATGTTTTCATGTAATGTTGCTTTGATATATAATGAATTTTAAGAAATGTTAATTGTAATGTCTTAAAACTTAATTTTTTAAAAAGAGAAACTCTGATTTAAAGAATGAAAGAAAAATACTTGTTTAGAGAATTAAGTTGGTTTGAGGCTTAATTATGATATTTTGAAAACTAAGCCACACCTTCATTTTGCTCCCATCTTTAAAATACGCTAGAATGTGTTTCAGTTTAAAACAGAAAGTTACTATTTTTAATTTTCTAAATCTATGTCTTTGTCTGTAGGCTGGGTACTGAAAACCAAAACTTACTTTAGCAGAAATTCTCCTGTCTTTTTGCTGGGAAAATGCTACCATTTCAAGAGCGATGGTATGTGTACCTAATTTTATATCCGAGTGGCTGTTGGTTTTTGTTCTTACATTTACGTAACAAAACCTTGCATTTTACTTTTGTGGGAGCTTCTGAAAATACTTGAGTATTAGATCAGTTCAGATATATGCTTACCTCCTGAAGGAAAAAAAAGACTGCAAAAGAAATTGGAAACATACACAAGTCTTGAAGGTGACATCTGAATCTGTTCTGAGCAGGAGAAAAATATTGTTTCTGTTTTGACAGTTCTTTCCCATGAAAGAATTGTAGGGTTAAGACTGCTTTGATAATCAACTCTAAGCAGTGCTTTGTCTTGATTTATCTTCTGAAGAGAAGAATATAGTAACTTTTAACAAGATCCTTGAACTCTACTAAGAGAACATGTCCTTGCTTTTTACCAAAAGCTGTTTGTTTTATCTTTCTTCCAGTGGCTGAGTCTGTAGATGCTATTTAAAGCTGTAGAAAATGACCTTTTCTTACAATAGGATGTACAGTGTTAATAAGCTGGGGATAATATGTTCATGTTTTCACTTCTTTTACAACATGTACCTCTTACAGATGATGTCTCTCTTACAGAGCCCAGTGACCAGTCACCAAATGGTTCCTGTGATGACATGACAGAAGAAAAGTTTTCAAGAAATGCTGAAGAGTTCCGTAAAGACTTTGTTTCTAGGATATGGTTGACTTACAGGGAAGAATTTCCCCAAATCAAGGGTTCAGTTTTAACAACAGATTGTGGCTGGGGTTGTACTTTGAGGACTGGCCAAATGCTTCTAGCTCAAGGACTTATTCTCCACTTTCTTGGTAGAGGTAAGTTACTCAGATTTGTGTGGAAGAAAGTGTTTATGCTTGATAAATCTTAAATTTGAGGAGGCTTCTCATATCAGAGTTTCTAACCAGCCCCGACAGCTTATCTGAAAGAAATTAAATGTAAACCATTTAATTCCAGTTAAATCTTAGTACAATCTCATAGATATAATGCTAACTTTGTTAGTTAATATGAAATTATAAGAACAAAATATTTGACAATAATTACCATAATTTTTTTTCTTGAATGGATGTCTTGTGGCTGTTGTTACATTGCTGGCTTAAGGCCAGTGCTGGGATGCTGCCGGTTTGGACCAGTTCCGACAATCAGTTGGCCCCACCCACCCATACCTGTCCTATCCTGTCCTTTATTTCCTGCTTTGTAGCTCATCATCGCACGGCACATCTGATTTCTCCCCCCCCTTATTCCACTTACCGCTGCTGACTTGGAAGGTAAGCAGCTGAGCTTCTAAATGCTCTATTTTCAGCACTGTATGCAAGCGCCTTGGGCGCACGCTCATCGAACCAGTTGTTAAAGCAGCAGCATCCCACCACTGCTTAAGCTCCATATTATTGTACGTTTATGCATTTAGTTTAATTGAAATGCTTATTGTAGAGTTGCTAAATTACCATATGCAGCATTTTCTTATGGAATAGCTAACTTTAAATATTTAATATGAAACAGGACAAGAGAGAGGTAGAAATGTCCTTAAATAAGTTAATGCCAGGCAATCTGTAACCTTCACTGACCTATAATACAATATGTTTTTAATCCTATCACAGACTGGACTTGGGCCAATGCCTTTGTTTTTGAGAATCCAGAGTCTGAATCGTGGACAACTCAGACAGTAAAAAAGCTCACAGCATCTCTTGAAACATCACTTATAAGAGAAAGAGAATTCAGGAACCAGTCAAATCACCCTAAAAGTCCAATACACACCCGGGAAAATGAAGAAAGCATAGAGGAGCAGTATCACCGAAGAATCATATCTTGGTTTGCTGATTCACCACTTGCCAATTTTGGCTTGCATCAGCTGATAGAATATGGAAGGAAGTCTGGAAAAACAGCTGGAGATTGGTATGGGCCTGCGGTGGTAGCACACCTTTTGAGGTAAAAACAAAATTCTTGACAGAACAAATTTGGTTAAAAAAAGTAGACTTTTAAAAATGGGTCCTGATTATTTATAATTCAAGCATGAAAAAATGTCGCAGAAGCATGGACAGAAGCTCTTCAACATTCCTTTCAATTTCTGATTCCTGAAATGTTCCCATGGGGCCTCGAGACAAGAAAGATAAACTGATGCATTACAAACATAGCTTTTAACTACAGTATCTTTTAATGATATGTTATAAAAACTAGAACCGTAGACTTCCTGTTTTAATATACTGATAATCTAATGCAGGAGTCTCCAACCTTGGCAGCTTTAAGACTTGTGGACTTCAACTCCCAGATGTGGCTTTGGGTGTTGAAGTCCACAAGTCTTAAAGTTTCCAAGGTTGGAGGCCCCTGGTCTAATGAGTTGTCAGAGATTTAAAAAACACTGAAAGCATCAGTTTTAAACCTATCAAATTCTTGTGAGATGTTCAGTGTATAGGTTTAGTAATAATTACATATAAATAAAAGGAAAAGTTTGACGTTCAGGCTAGTCTTTATATGAAAGTCAAATTTCTGAGTATAAATTTCTGTATATGCCATTGTTTGCGACAATATTTTTATTTTTATAGTTTTATGCTTTGCAATTTTACATAGTCTCCTAATGAAAAGAATCTAAAATCCAGGTGTAAAGGTATGTAGGTCTTGGTGTATTCGGGTCTTGTCCCATGTATGATTGAGAATACCTTGGCAACGTTTCGACGAAATCTCATCCGTCATCTTCAGGCTGGTGTCTTGAGCTTCGTTCTCCTGGGAGAAGTGTGTGATCGTGGCTGTTTTTCCCTTTTAAACTCTAGAGTTGGATGTGTTGTTACTTTTTGATTGGTTTGTGGAGTTGATGTATGCAGATTGGATGGCTTTTTCCTGAGACCCTGTGTGGCTGAGGTGCTGGCTGTGTGTCTCTCAGCCTTTTGTGTTGTAACGACCTGGGTAATGGGCTGTGTGATGACCTTCTGAAAATGCAGGGTGCACATGGCTTTGTATAGCAAGAACAGTCTCCTTGAATGAAATTTTGGTAAAATAATGTAATTGTCTAAGAGTTGAAGTTATTTATGTAGCCTATTTGTA
Organism: Naja naja; assembly: GCA_009733165.1. Lineage (NCBI taxonomy): Eukaryota > Metazoa > Chordata > Lepidosauria > Squamata > Elapidae > Naja > Naja naja. Next base: position 74,152,946 of record CM019150.1, read on the forward strand.
AAAGTAATTAATTAAATTAGCACAGAAATTTTTTAATTTTTCTCCCACAGTTTTGGTAGATAACTTACATGCTTAGTTGATATATATGCTTTTGGAAACAATTTAATTGGCCATTTTTTTCATTGAAGATCTGTTCTTTCCCTCTTCAAGTTTCGAGTTAAAAGTTTCCCTCTTCAGGTATAGAGTCAAAAGTAAAAAAATTGTGCTTCTTTGTAATTGTTTGTTATATCAAATAGTATAACAAACATATGCATGGTGACAGGCTTGGTATAACATAACCAAAATGCTTCTTTCCCTCAATGGCAGCTTAAGTCACATGCCCTCCAAATAATTTTGATGGCCTCAAAGAAGGATGTTCCAAAACATCAGGATTATCATGGAGAAAGCAAGACTTTAAGTCATCTCACTTGAGATGGAACATTAAGCAGTACCTATTCTTGTGCATTTCATTCAAACAGTCTGATACTACTTGTGAAGCTTATGACCCTGTCCACTTTTTGCTTCTTTGTACCTATATCGATACAACATGATAAATTTAATAATGTATTGGCCTTTTTTTTATAAAAGCGTTTATCGTATTTTGCAGTCTAAATTGCATGTGTTTACATTTGTCATCTTTTAAAATTGGCTTTTTAAACTCTTGTGACTTTTTCTAGAAAATATTTCCTGAGGACTGTGTAGTTTCAATTCTTTTTGTGGCTTACTTGAAATGTGTCTGTTGTGTATACTTTTAGGAAAGCAGTTGAAAAAGCAAGGGACCCTGAATTACAAGGATTAACTATCTATGTTGCTCAAGATTGTACAGGTAAGAGAAAGTGTATTATATGCTTGGTCATCCTTCAAAAAACATTTATTAAGAGCCTGAAACTGTAATATTAGAATCAAAGGTTCTTAGATGAATAGTTTCTCGTGGTATAAGGTGTCCTTTAAAATTAGACCGAAAGTGTTCCATCTTATATAATTCTTAAATAATTATAGTCTTGCATTTACAGACTTATAGTCTTGTAGACTTATATATGCCTAGCCTACAAAAGGAAAAGTGTATTATTAAATTATTTACAATTTTCTTTGTCAAGCCATTACAAAATTACATCTGACAGAATTTTCTATTCAAAGCATATTAAAACATTTTAAATAAATTTAACAGGAACGTGGTTGGTTCAGCATTTGACTGAAAAAGCAAGCAAATCTTTTCGTATTTTACTTAGGAAAGTAAAGTACATTAGGATCACATGAGCCACTTAATTGGGTCAGTGGATGGAATGTGGGAGGTTGCATAAACACCAACAGTGAGTTTATTGATCCACTAACCCTGAGGGCACCAATTGTAGATGGGCACTAATTGTAGCTCAAAACAGCTGTTCCTGAACTTCTCCTAGTGAACAAACTTCCCCTGTGTCACTTACATTCCTGATGGAGTATTAACTATCTGTCCTTCATGACATCTGTCAAAGGGGATGTAGAAGTGCATGGGGATAAATTCAGAATCTGCATTCCTGGAATTTTTTTTTTTTGCCTTCTGGAGGTAGAGCAGACCATTGGATAGCATGTTGCAGGGCTTAAGAATCCTAAACAATGATAATTGCTGCATGGACTTCTAAATTTTTAAATAATATTTGAAAAAGAAATGTGACTGAAAGAATGTGAAATGCATATTCTGATTTGCCTAGCAGGCTGTGCATATTCTTGGTTTCTTTAAAATCTGCCATAAAATGGTCTTCTGAACTCACTGGCTCCGTTTTAGACTCATTCTTTTTTCTTGTGATATGTTGATTTTTTTTTCTCGTCTCTTACCTACATACAATAATTACGCTACTGGTTTTGGAAGTTAAATGTTGAATGCAGAATCCCAGCAGTATCTGCAAAAAATGTGGGTTGGGGGTTAAAGTCAGCAAGATATTTTGTTGTAACCCAAACAACCCTGTCGCTTTTGTTTGTGGGTTTTTTTAAAATTCATATTTATATGCTGCCCTTCTCCGGAGACTCAGGGCGGCTTACAATTTTTGGGATACAACCCAATGCACTCAGCAATAGCCTTCATTCCATTGTATATGCCTGCTTATTACTAAGCGGCATTTTTACAAAGTCAGCTTATTGCCCCCAACAATCTTGGGTCCTCAGTTTACCTACCCCGAGAGGATGGAAGGCTGAGTCAACCTTGAGCCTGGTGGGATTTGAGCCTGCAGTAATTACTGGCAGCTGGAACAAAGTGCTAGGCTATTAACAGCCTGCACCACCAAGGCCCTTGATGTTGGGTTGATGTTGTAAGTATTCATTCATGGCATTTATCTGCCATTTTGTCAGTTTGAACACACATGCGCATAGTACAGGCTCCTATCAAAGCCATCACTGGTTGGTGGCATTTGTTGCATTTTCACACATCAATGCACACCAATAAAATGAAATGACAAGATGGGTTTTTTGCTTTTTTATCCGTATAAGATGTTTTGACAAAACTCTGTGCTTAAAATGGATTTCAATAAAGCTTTCTTCTGTTTCTCTTTCAAGTTTACAAATCTGATGTTACTGATGCTCTCTGCCCTTTCACGGATTCTGGAAAGACAGATGCCAAATCTGTGATTATATTAATTCCTGTCAGGCTTGGTGGTGAACGGACCAATATGGAATACTTTGAATTTGTGAAGGTATGAAATGAGTCAATCACTTTTCAGAATGGGACACTAAATGGCACAAAGGTTGAAAATGGTAATTAACCTATTAATAATTGAAATTTCAGTATGCAGCTGTGATTGAAAATCCTAAGTATTAAAAGTAAGCTAGTACAGCTATTCCAGACCCTAAATAGCTATCTTCCTGCTATAGAGTTCACCGTAAAGACTGAACTTGTTTCACACCTTTGGGCAGTTCCTTCCGGGATCAGATAGCTTCCAACTTTTTTTTTCATAAAATGTAAAGATTATTACTCCCAGTAACATCAGCAATAGGCCATTACTGAAATTGGTTTTCCCATCGAAGGATAAAGGACTACTATGTTAATTTAGTAGGTACATAGATTCATATTAGGGGTTCCGCCAAGTGTTTTGCTTCTTGAGCCAAAGATTTGGAGATAGAGAACAAATTAGGTTAGAAAACTATTTGTAGTGGAAAAAATAATAGGGGGTTGTACCCTTCTTCCAGTGTATCTGGTCTTCTTAATTATTTGCCTTACGCTAACTAAGTCTAGATCTTTACGATACGGGTAGTTCATATCCTGTCTAGCACACAAGCCAAGTAAAGCCCTTCAAAACATCCTAAGCAAACCAAAAGACCCAGTAACCCCAGAAGAAAAAACAGGAGCCATCTGTAACATACAATGTAAGAACTGCAACAACCCCCATGTTGGACCAACCGGCAGAAGACTGACTGAACACATCCATGAACCCCAACTGGCAGTCAGAAGACATGATGAAAATTCTTCAATTTCACAACATAGAGAGAGATTTAGCCCTAGTTTCAATTGGGAAAATGTGACAATCCTAGACCAGGCCAAGTCCCAAAATGGCCGGGAAATTTCTAGAAGCCTGGCACTCTAAAAAAATCAGTGATCAATAAACACATAGACATTAACATCTATAGAGACAATCAATCAGCCCAAAAGAGAAAAAGACTCCAGCACCTCTCCACCAGTAATCAGCACTCAGATGAGCATAGATTAACTCCAAGGTTAACTTTATTTTATTTATTTATTTTGTCAATCGCTTACAAGGATAAACATAGTTGTGAATACATGAAATGAATACATATAAGAAAAATAAAAGAAACAATAGGACAGGGACAGTAGGCACGTTGGTGCACTTATGCATGCCCCCTACAGACCTCTTAGGAAAGGGGTGAGGTCAATAGTAGATAGTCTAAGGTTAAAGTTTTGGGGGTTTGGGGAAGTAACCACAGAATCAGGTAGAGTATTCCAGACATTGACCACTCTGTTGCTGAAGCCATGTTTCCTGCAATCAAGTTTGGTGTGGTTAACCTTGAGTTTGTATCTATTGTGTGCTATTGTATTGTTATGGTTGAAGCTGAAGTATTGATTGACCGGAAGGACATTGCAATATATGAACTTCAGACCAACAATCAAGTAAACAATACCCCAATCAAGAAACTGCCAAAGAGCCATCAGTATAAACACCCCAACCAAAGAATCTCTTAAGACCACCCCTACCCACACAGGCAGGCAAGACACCAGAATATAAACTGACAGCAAACAGAACTCCTTATTAGCACTGATGATGTTACCTAGTTAGGGTAATGAAATGTCTGTAAGAAAAAAAGCAGGCTCAGAGAGCACCAAGGACCCATTTCAACCCTGAGCTACAAATATTCTACTTTATTAGTTCACATCCTTCTGTCAATTTATTTGCAGACTTTCCTGTCTCTCCTGCAAACCCTCCCGACCCCCAATTATCCTTTGAAAAAAGAGGTCTAAAATGAATTTGAAAAATAATTTACTCTTGACCTGTAAAAATGCTCCAAGCCAATAGAGGCCTAAGGATAGAGCATAGAAGCTGTGTTGGCAGGCATTTGGCTTTTTTTTTTAATTTGCATTTATATGCCGCCCTTCTCTGGAGACTCAGGGCGGCTTACAATTTTTTGAGCACAACCCAATGCGCTCAGCAATAGCCTTCATTCCATTGTATATGCCTGCTTATTACTAGGGCTTTTTAGCCCCCCCAAGCAGCATTTTTACAAAATCAGCTTATTGCCCCCAACAATCTTGGGTCCTCAATTTACCTACCCCGAGAGGATGGAAGGCTGAGTCAACGTTGAGCCTGGTGGGATTTGAGCCTGCACTAATTGCAGGCAGCTGGAACTAAGTGCTAGGCATTTAACAGCCTGCACCACCAAGGCTCTTTTGAATCTCCTTGGAAGCATTTAATATCGGAAATTACTCTTTCATACATTATTCTTGGATGTGCTTTAAATATTGTAAATAAACAAATAAACAGGGACGAAAGAAAGAAAAAACAGTCTTCACTTTTGTTCTCATATAAGAAGAAGCCATGTCATTATTGAGGGCCTTATATGCTGTTTGAAGATGCAACAGGAAAAATACAACAGGAGCCATTTGGCTGAATCTAAGAAATTATAGTATTTTCTATCATTTAGAAGCTATCATGTAAGACGAGAACTGTGGCAGTCACACAATTACAGCATATTTTGCCTATGTTGATATGATGCTTGATAATTATAAGCACTAGGAAAACCTAATATTCTAGTAAAACTTGTTCCAAAGGGTCAAGATAGTTGGAAGAAATCAATTGCCAACTGAAATATTTAGATTTCTAGTCTCTTAAAATGTGGATGTATTCTGTTAAAGGAAATAAGACAGCACATATCTAAAGAATCTTTTGGTTCTTTAGGAACCAGAAGTCTGGAATGAAAAGATAAGACAACATCAGACAGATGTTGCAACAAAGCCATAGTCTTTTTTATTAGTATTCCATAAGGTAACAGTCAAGGAAATAAAGATGGTGAAGAGGAAAATGGGAGGACAGGGTGGAGACAGATTTAACAGATGCTAGATCTTTCTCATCTATAGCCTACAAAGATAAAATGGACTGTAACTTCCTCCTTTTTTTTGATTAATAGCTGATGAAGGGGCCAGAACTCCACTGATTCTTGGGCTAACAAATCTGTATTTTACAATCTTACCCTAGGATGTTTTCTATGATTTCCTGCAGTATTTGAAAAGCTGCAATCCAGAGCTTATGCATGTAGGATTTATTGTTCCTGTTTGTAAAAGATTATATTTATACATAAGCATTTGCATATGGAATGCTTTATTATTCTTTATCAGCTAACAATAAAAAGTTCATGTTTGCACACTGAAGGATTTGTAAACACCTTGCATAGTTCTAAAGTCAAAGGTCACAGGTCTAAACTTGTTACATTACAATCTCCTGCCATAAAAGTCTCAATTTCAGTTCATCTACTTTTATAAAACAGGGAATTTTGAGTCTCGACTACTGTATTGGCATTATTGGAGGCAAACCTAAGCAGTCATACTACTTTGCTGGATTTCAAGGTTAGTGTTTTATTTCTCTCCCTCTTTTATGTTCCAAGAGCTTTGGAGTTATTATAAGACCCACAGAAAAAAAATTGATTAAAACAGCAGAGATTTCTTTATTTATCAGACCCACAAAGTCCACTCATTTGTCATTTACCCCATGTTATAATTAGATTCTGTGAAAACGTATATTTAATTTTCCTTGTTGAACAAACAAGGCATAATTTATCTCTTCCATCAAACTCTCTCAGCCTTTTCCTGCCTACTTACCTGGCAGATCCTAGTTATGTATTTATCCTTTAGTAGTTTAAATGGTGCAAGTTGATGATCAAATGACAAGCAAATATGTTCTTCCTGTCACAGTGAGGAAATACGATGCATTTTTCATATGCAAACTCAAGATATATAATTGTGTGTTTGTAAAAGTAATTTTATCTCCAAAAATTAAATGACAGTCTTATCGCTTTATCAAAATCCTGCTTCTACAAGCATCTTTGATTATGCAGAAGTTAATCCGTCCTGGAAAAACCTCAGTCAATGAATATACTCTGGCAGATAGTGACTTGTTGAGGGGACTCTTACCTCCACCCCCCCCTCCTGTTCTGCATAGAAATTGGATTGTAAGCAGTGTAATAATAATGGTGTTTTTTGAATTACTTGTCTTTTGTTTTGTCCTTGTAGATGACAGCTTGATTTACATGGATCCTCATTATTGCCAGTCTTTTGTAGATGTCAGCGTAAAAGATTTCCCCCTTGAGGTAGGATGGATAAAGAACAGCAGTGTTTGCTTCATGGATGAACCAAACACTAATTATTAAATCATCCCTTCCTCCTCATCTTCCTTTTAGATCTAGAGTAAACAAAAAAAACCCACCTCTGTCAAATGTTGATCTTTTATATATAATATCAAATACACTGCCATAGTTTTTGTGAGGTTGCCTGGATCACATTTTTAACTTGAGAGAATTCCATATCTTAAAAGGACTCCATTCTGTCAGCAGCACAGTCTCTGTCCTGTGACTTTCCTCCCTCAGGCTAGTTTGTCCTGTGCTGCGGTTAGAAGAATTTCAAATGTTGGATATCCAATTTCACTGCCATAGGAAGGAGAGTCTTCCAGAGGTGTTTGGCACAATTATGTTCATAAATGTTTAACCCAAAGTCAAATGCTTCGGGTGCTGACACTACTCTAATAGGAAAGCTATTTCTTTTTCTCAGATGCAAAGATGGCTCAGTAGGAGCCTGGAAAGTACGAGGCAAGAAAACAAGCAGACTACCTGCTGAAGCCTCCAATCAAACCTATAGATAAGCATTGACTAACTAATTGCTAGATTTTATATATTGCTTCCATTCATTGCCCCCAGGCTAGCCTTTATGTTGTTGAGGTTATCTGTTATAGATTAAATGTTCAGGCTTCTGTTATGTGGATATCTTTGACCTGTGGGAGCAGACCATGAGCAGATGAAACTCAGTGTCTTGTATATATTGCGTTCTTTGAAAAATTGTGTGTGTGTTTGTACTGTACAGTGAAGATTGTACAGGAAAGTATAGGGCTTCTGAATCTACTTCACATTTTTTTGCAATAAGAACTATTGACTCTGGCTGGCTTTTAATAAGGCTACTTTTTCAGGCCCAACATGGGACTTCTCTTAGATCTTACAGTGTTGCTGATGTATCTCCTTGATACTATGCCTCAGAGAATTGTCCCAATTATGTTGCCAGCTGTTCTAAATACTCTGCAGTGAATTTGAAGTTCTAGGGTTAATCCTGCTTTCCTCTTTGAAACTTAGAAATGGACATCCATCTCATTTGATCAACTTAAAAGTTAGTCCTTCAGTTATTTGTAGCTTTTCAAGCTTACATATTTCTACTAGAAAACTTCATTGAATTAAATTGCACAATTGCCTTTTACTTGAATGTAATAATCAGATATATCAAATTTGCTTACTGCTGAGTTTTTCGGATATTTTGTTATCATCTCGCCTTCTCTATCTTGAATCTATCTGAACTTTTGATATATGAAGACAAAACGATAATTTGTTTTTCAGTGCAAGAAATTTATCTGAAACAGACATTTTATGATATGGTGAAGCAAATTCTAAAGCAGCTAAAATATTCAAATATCTTTCTAGTTTTCTATATTTTTTTAGTTTTCTTTATTGTAGACTTGTAGTACTATGTGCAACTGAACATTATAGAAATGGAAAGTAAAGTATAAAAATAAGAAAGTAAAGAAAGTAAAATAAGAAAGCTTATTAATATAATTTTTCAGTTGTTTACCCACTATGTTAAGTGGTTGATCCAAAAAGTGTATCAAATAGTATTTATTATTATTTATTATTTATTACTTGGACTTGTATGCTGCCCCTTCTCCAAAAGGACTCGGGGTGGCTCACAATAAATTAATTACTTAAAAAATATTAAATACTAACAAGCCCAATTACTCTAAAACCCCAATGTACATTATAAACTTTAAAAATTTCAATTATTTCAATTAAGTATCAATTATTACTACATACTAATAAAGTAACATTGCACATTGAGAAACTAATTTATATAATGTCTGTATATACTGATTTCTCTTATTATATTAATTTGTTTCTTAAATTTCTATTTTCCAATTCAAGGTAATTAATAGCGGCTCAAAAAAAATTTCCCAAAATGTCCATTAGGAAATCTTTGCTGGCTGATGTGCTTTTAGTTTGGTATTCTAATTCAATACTGTCTTTACTGTTTGGCTGAATCTCTCTGGGATTTCAGAGTGAAGTCTTCCAGTCCGCCTCTACCACCACTAGCCCGCCATCAGCTTTTTGCATGTTGGTTTCATTCAGAAGGCCGAAAGATCTCCGAATTCCTTTCCCTGCTTCTATAGAGAGGAAAATATGAGGGTTGGACTTAAATATCTTTTACCAAATATTTTAATGCTCGCTATGAATAATAATATAACAAAGTTTGCACATTCATATGGGGATTGAATAATAGAAGAAAAATGGGGGGGGGGGAATGAAGCAAGACACACTGTCTGAATAATTCTGCCAATGTGTCTGTTCCCCCACCTCTGTGTTATGCCACATTGTAGGTGGCTGAAATATTATTTGAGAAGCAATAGACGATTATGGTAGCGTAATTTTTTTTCCTGTTGAAAGCCTAACCTTCATCTGTTGCATATAAATATTTGATAACTACTCAGGGACATTTGCATCATAGGTCTTTTCTCTGATGCTTATTAACCATTTAAAAATATTATATGCAGTCTTTCCATTGCCCTTCTCCAAAGAAGATGTCATTTAAAAAAATGGATCCGAGTTGTACCATAGGATTGTATTGTCGTGACATCCAGGGTTTTGAAAGGACTGCTGAAGAAATAACGAAGGTAAATTTTTAGATGAAGAAACCAATGTAATTCTCATTTGCTTGGTTCTATTTTATGCTATTCACTTAAATTATACCAGAAGAATTTAAATTACTGTCCTAGTACGGCCAAACCACCCCCCAAAATAACCCCGTCTCAATGGCTTGTTGTGATCCTATTTAATTGATGCAATTAAAACCTGCAAAAGATTTAGAAACGTCTCAAGGAAAGATTCAGTAACAAGCAGAATAATTGTAGCAAAATCTAATATATTTGCAAAGCATTATCTCTTCTTCTTACTGAGATTTAACTGCATTTTAAAGTGCACTTTGAAGTGACTATATTATGACAGAGTATGAACGTAGAAGATATGCACATAAGGGTTTTATCCAAGTTAAATTATTTCTGATACCATAAGACAGTCTTTCCTAACATGGTAACCCTCTAAATGTCCTGGGGCTCTGAATTCTGAGTGTTCTGGTTCTAGCAAACCTAGCAGTTTCCAAACAGGGTAAAAACTGGTTTAATTCAATCCTTCTCCCTAACAGTCAAGTAGAGGTTTATTCCACCAGGTGGCAGCATTTAAACAAAAATATATCTACAGAAAATCCCATTAGGCTGAAGAAGTATATTGTGACAATCAATTTCTAGGGGAGGATTTTAAATGGAAATATTAAATCAAATAAATTGTAGATTATTTCTTCATTAGTTGAAGTATGTTCATTACATTTACACTTTAAATATTATTATGGTGTTTTAGCACTACTTTAAATAAAGGTATTTCCCAGAGCTTTTGTTCTAGTGTTTTTGAAAAAAATTAAAATAGTTATACTTCAGGCATGGAAAGAAAGCTACTACTATATTTTTGCAATAAAATATTTCATTTTCACTTTATCTGTGCTTGCCCGTATCTGCTAATCTCTTCATTTTCCTCAAGCTGTCATACATGATTTATTTTGTCCAATTAGATAATTTTATATGTCACTTTATTGGGATGATTAAATGGACTTTTATATTGTACTTTTATTTTCTTCTTTCAACTTCTATAAAATTCAGATCTACTATGTTTATTATTTATTAAATTTAAGGATTAAGAAGCCAAATTGTGTAGGTCAAAATAATATACCATGAGTACTTTTTACTATCTCAGGCTGATTTAGCCTTGCTTTTTAAAATTATTTGATAATTCACATCAAACTTTTTGTCAAACCTGGGGGGGGAGTAAAATGTATGTTTTACCATGGGTTATTTTTAACTTCATTTAAAAAGAACTTCTTGGGGTGTAGGAAGATAGAGAAAGGGCACTTCTTAGGGCTAGAAAGTTCATAAGCGAGATGACATTTGAATTAGAGACTTTAAACCTTATAGTTTGCACTGGCAGTCAAATTCCCAGTAGCTTTCAGATATGAGAATTCTCTCTTTCTGGAAGGGAGCAACATTTAAAATTACTTTTCCTCAGAAAAAAAATATTTCTGTTATTTCTAGTTTTCTGGTTGGATGGTAACATTTTATATATGATTCATTCAAAAATCATCTGTGTGAGAAAAATAGTGGTGTTAGAAACCAGCTGTTGATCAGGAATATAGAAAGCTTCAATTTTATTAAGGAGTGCCTTAATAAAAGGAAAAGTATTCTGTGAGTGGGGGGGAATCAGATCTGGGTTTATTTTAAAAGTAATCATAGCCACAGTTAGGACCGTGTTCTTCTTCTGGGGGACACGTTCTTTGCTTCATTTTTGAAAGCCAAGTTGTAGCCTGGATATTTGTAATCAAGAGAAAATCAGAACTATATGCCAAAAGTTTGGAGAATGTCAAAAAGAGGCCATGAAGGTGGTTTCTGTTGGGTAAATAAATTTCAGACCGCCAGTGGTTTATACAGCTGTCACATATCTTAAGAGTTGTCAGTATAGGGAGAATTAAATATTAGTACAATTATTTCCAAAAAAATAGCTACTGTAATATTGCACTGTTCTAAGTTGCCATACATTTTTTTAAAATTTAAATTATAGGATGGTGTAATTAACTTCAGAAAGTAGAAGCCTCGTCTTGTGACTCAGACAGCATGTAATGCTATATTGCTAGACTAAGCTCAATTTACATTGTCTGGCTAAATGATCTGTAATGTGGCAGCTATCCTGAACAAAGAGCAAAGTAGGTAGTAGTGAGATTCTTACTTGGTGGTGGCTGTCAAGTTATAAGACACCTGTCAATTAATAGGAGGAGTTAGCCCGCCAGCTAATTTCACAGGCTACCAAGCAGGCATCAGAATGCCATGAACTTTTGTTATTGATGAGAGCTGAATTGATCTAGTAGCCAAACAATAAAAAGTCTCTACCTAATTATCATGTCCCTTGAGATGCTTTGTCATGAACTGCCACCTTACAGATGTCCCTTTCTGATTCTCCTTTTTCTTCTTGTTTCTCAATCCTACTTCTTTTCTGGATTATCTGGAAGATACAATTCAAGAAGAGTAGAATAAAGTTGAAAACTGCAGAGCACGATAAAATTCATGGAATACGAATTTACTTCAGACAATTTTCTAGGAGCTTACTGGTTCGCTCTAAAACACTTTATCCCATTTGAATAGTTTGCTTTTTTTCAATATGTCAGATTAATATTGCTATTAATATTTTTCTGATGCAGATTTTACCAGATCCTAATGGACTTTATCTATAGACCAATATGCTGTAGTTTTTATAAGATGATATTGAAACCATTTATGCAATTTAAATGATTAAAATTCTAGCAGTCCCCAAAGCTGATGCAGAATAATAAATACGAGTCAGAATATTGTTAGTTCAATTTTGCCTTCCCCAAGAAGTGATTAAATGTTACTTTAATAGGAAATATTTGTTACTGTGTTGTCGTTATAAATATGGTTTACAGTGTGCACTTTGCTGAAGAGGAACATGAGAAGAAACAAAAAAAAATCGTAAGGGAGATGATTTAAACAATTGTGCATTTTGCTTCAAACTGATATGCTTATACTCTGGCATTGATCTTCTAATTCATGTTCTTTTTTCCAATACATTTCACTGTAGATTCTAAAATCCTCATCTAAAGAAAAATATCCCTTGTTTACTTTTGTAAACGGACATTCCAGAGACTATGATTTTGTGGCGAGTCCAGTCCAAGAAGAGAAGACAACGTTCTCTGAAGATGAACACAAAAAGTTGGCGTGTTTTAATAATGAAGACTTTGTCTTGCTATAAGGACATTTTTATTTATTCATTTAAATGTTTTTTTATGCTCAGTCTTCACAGATGTTACAAAATGGCTTAACTAGAGGCTGCCAACAACATAAAAATCACAATTAAAAGTAATTAATAAAAACTTGCGGCATTAAGCAGTAGACTACTAAGGACTATCATCACTAATCAGTTGTTGAAAACTTGTTTTCTGACTCCCAGCAAAGAGGGTCCTAGAATTTAAGACTAGGCACCACTGCCCAGTAATCTTTGCTTTGCATAACGATGCAGATCACTTCAGTTGGGAAATGACAGAATGGACACTCAGTGGCGACTCAATTCTAATGTACAAGATTAGAATCATCAGTCTTTCCAGCAGGAGATATTAAACCCAAACTGTCTGAAGTCTGTTAGTTTAGGTAAGAAAGAAAAGAAAGAAAATTGGACAGGAGGAATTCTTCATATGAACAACGTAAAGCAATATTACATGAAACATTTAATTAAATATTCCCTTTAATTGATAAAAATATAAGGTTTACTAGACAAAGCATCTATTGGCATACAATTAATAAAAACAGACTTGTAGTTAATATGTCAAAAAGCTTAGGAATCAGTAGTTCTTTTCCTGGTGATTAAAGAAATAAACTAAAGGGAACCTGTACTGTGAAAGGCTAATTAAACTTATGAAAAATGATAAAAGACAATCAGTGTTGAAGGCCTACCATGCTCAGTGTTGAAGATGTGCTTAGGAACATCTTAACAATTTGCTCATCATAATAGTCAAGTTTGGGCCATTCTAGTGCATTTCAAAAATTGTAGAGTATCTTCCATACACTAGGCTTCTGCAGAGATGTCTTTTTGCCAGAGCCATCACAGAGCAGGAAAAAAGGGATATACCTTATGTGTATAGCAACAGGTATGCCTCCTGGCCCATGGGCATTAGAAAGTCAAGAAGGGCAACAAGACCTTCTGACGCCTTTTAGGACTAGATGTCAGTTCTGAACTGTCCGACTACTGTAGTATATATAATCCTATAGTCTGCATTTCTTAGCAAATACATTGATACAGCCATTATATAGCATTGCTTTGCAGATCAGCATTGAGCTGCATGACTTTCCTTAAAGCAGTATATCTACTGCAGGTGACATTTTGGGGACCATCTGTCCTAAGAATGCACTTCTGTAAAAAAATCTGCTAGGATGATCATTTTACTAACAGGTAGCATTTATATGTATCGAAGTGACCACTTGTGGTATTGTATCCACCTGCTCCAACAGATTCAGGGAAATGGTAGCATTTGAAGAGAAATGATGTCTCCTTGAGTATCCATCAAATCTATTGAATATGTTCTCACAGAATCAAGAGTAGGTCTTTTAAAACTTTTTAAAATGTATATAGCAACTTATTTTATTAGTAGATGAATATAATGGCAATAAAATGATACTAAGCTTGAGATATGGTTTAATATTGATGTGTTTGCCTAGTTTTCTCATATTTCTAGCTTTTCCAGAATTTCTATTTTGAATTCAGACCAATTCTTGACTGTAAAAGGATTCACTGCGATGTGGTTATCTACTAAGGTACACTGCATATTTTAAAAATATTTTTTATAACACTTGATAAGAGAGAACCTAGGATTGAAGTATTCCAAGAACCACGATGTGATTCAACTGATCCTTACTTAACTAATTTAAGACAAAGGAATTGGCTAGTTTGCAAGAGCAGACAGTTTGTTGGAAACTAATACTTAGAATGTATTGTTAAAAACCTAGGCTTAATGTGCATAAAGAACCAGGGAATCAAAATATTAGTGTTATTTTGTGTCAATCCCTATAATGTTTAATGGTGTAATCATGAAATTCCAGGCCGAGTATTGTGGTCCAATGTATTTTTACTTTTTACCAGTGAAGCTTGTGTAATTGTAAGCTGAAGAGTGAGTAAAGGTTATTATTTAACAATATGATCTTATAATGACTACTCATTATAGTTGTAATTGGAATCTAACAAGAACTTTTAATATAATATTGGCTCCCTCTTCTCATTTTGATATTGTTAAACTATAGCCTATAATATTGGATACAAACAATGCTCTTAACGTCAAAAGTCTTAAATATACCGTAAATTAAAGTTGTGGGGTGAGACACCAGCAGCTGACATACAGATATATTACAATATGATTTTGTGAAGTTTTTGCATCTCTGAAGGAACTGATCCCTTATATACATAAGGTTTCATTTCATTTAAACACTGGGTTTAAAATGTAGAATATTTTCTCCTTGAAGTGATGATTTCATTCCATTTTCTAAAGAAATAAGCTGTGTAAAATGTTTGTGTAACCAACATTAACATTCTGACAGAGCTGACTAACTTGAATAGCTAGCTAGCTGTATTACTTTTTATATGAATGTCAAAAAAAAGTTCATAGAGGTTTAGCACAAGAATACGTCTTGAAATTAGGCATAATGCTGATGAATGGAAATCTTACAGAAAAGGTGAAATAAAAGAGCTGGATTAAGTATACTTGGAAGTCATGCAAGACAATCCTGTGTTTTTTTGAACCAGAAGAGTTCCATAGTTTTGTAGCTTGATTTACATCATAAAATATATTTAGGGTTGCAGATTTAAATGTGCTTGGCTGTTCCTGCTTTTAAGATGAAAATAGCCTATGCATTGCTCTGTGGATCTATTCATTTTTTACTTATGCATTTTCCATATGGATGTCCAAGTAAGGATAGCAAGTTGGAGGGAGGTAAGGAGAGAGGGTTCTGCTTTACCAGAGAGGATTTTAAATTGCCTGTGTTGTTAAGTATGGTGTCTCTACATTTAGTCACAATTAATTGCAGATATAATACAAAATATACTACAAAACTATTTACGCATTTCTAAACTGCTAAGACCTCCTTAACTGTACTTTTACACCTTGATATGTATCTTCCATTTTTTAAAGAAAAAGTACTTTTTTTGCCAGTGATCATTTTCTTTGCTAAAATAAAAGTAACTTCTGTTAGAAGTTATGCAGAAATAAAACTCTTTAGGGCAAATCAGTAATAATCTCCACTTTGTTCCTGGGATAAAGATCTTATGTAAGCTACTAAAGACAATTCAAAACCATCCAGTACAGCTTGAGATAAAACAGAACTTTTCAGGAGAGCCTTTGTTCTGTCAACAAGTAGCTCATTTTCAGATGCTCTAATCATAAGAAAAATCCATCATTTAACAGCAAGCTTCTGGACAAAAATAATTTCAAAAAGCTTTATTGAATCTGGTTACCACCGTATACCAAAAGCAAGTCCCAGTGTCTTGCACTATACAGTGGAAAATTTCAACATGTAAATGCAGCATAAAAGAAACAAATGCAAAAGTTAAGTGATGACTACTTTGTTAAACAGACTTAAGGTGTGTCTTGGTAGAAATGAGACTTAGCCCTAATCTCTCTTGATAAACCAAACGCATTTATTCAACTGAACAAAAACGGGTCCCTCCGTTAAGTTGGAAGAACTTTGAACACAGTGTAAAGCAGATATGTAAGTAAGTAAAAGTAAGAAAGCTATAAGAGAAAGCTAGCACACAACAGATAAGGTATAGAAGTTATACTCATATATGCCTTCTGTGGTTTTGGTCATATGCTTAACCCACAGGCTTGTGATTTCTTATGAACTTTCCATAGTTTTGAAGGCCTGCTGAGGCCTGAACTTTAGTTTTGCCATCTCAACATTTGTATCTTTTAACCAATCATCAGGATTCCTGATCAATATAATTGAACCAACTTCATTCCACAAATGTCCTCCACGACAACCGTTTTTGGAAGCTTCCCTAATCTAATCTCAAGTTAGGGGTTAATTGGCATTTTGGACAAACTATAGTTTCCAAATGGCCTTCAAAGGCAGGGCCCATGCAGATGATTTTTTAGAGTATTCCAACAAGTGACAAACGTTTAATCCTTGTTGTAAGGGCCATTTCAAACCTTCACTTTTCAGATTACATGGTTACATCAGCATCTGTCGAACTTTTCCAGTCAAACCATGAGATAAGCAATTGATACACATCCTTTCCATTTTGCTTATGGAAGGTTTAAAACTATTGGATTATTGTAACAATTCCATAGCAGCCCAGAACAAGACATTCCTCTGAACTGGGCTACTTTGGGCACTAAGTAAGAAGCACTGAGCTATTATCATAAATTACTTTGCAAAATAACATCAATTCAGTTTTGAAACTTGAAAGCATCATTTCATTATCAAAAGCTAATACATCAAACCTAGTAGTCCCATCTGCAATGGGTCCCAGTTTCATATTAGACGCATTCCTAAACTGTCCTTATCCCTAGATGTCTGGGGTGCTGTGATGACAAGTTAAATTACCAAGTTACCATAAATTAATGTTTTTCAGTAACTGCAGGGGCCTTTAATTTGAAACCATGTTAATTACAAGGTGATTTCTTCTTACCTCTGTTGTATTACCTTTCTGAAATCTCTGCAATTAATTTGTGTCATTGTTGCTGCTGCTTTCAAATAGAAACCATCCTAGCATTCGTTATCACAAACCCAGCAGTAGCCTTGTTCTCTTAAAGATACCTTTGTAAATTAAAACCTGGCTTTAGTTACTTAAGATACATAGACCAAAGATTTAAGATGGGCTTTAAACAACTAGAACTTGACTAGGATTGGAAAAACTATTGCTAGATTATAAACTATTGTTAGTCTGCAGGCCATCCTATTTATCTTTAGAACTGGCCAGTTTCGTTGGGTCTACTATGTATCTGATCAAAAAAAATGTGCCAAGCCTTGTGATATCCCTTTCATTTTTGCCATGAGTTTGAGGCAAAAAGACAACTTTTAGGGTATGTAATTTTACCATCTGCTAATTTTTGCAAACATTTGATTCCCTATCCATGATTTGCATAAAAAAGATCATGCTTTGAATTATCATCAGATAGACAAAGGCACACCTTTTTATAGAATTTAAGCCTGAGGAAATATTTTGCAATCAGTTACATCCTGCAAAAACTAGCCAATCAATGTCAGCCTTCCCGTCTTGTGGAATTCATTAATTTCACCATGCAGATTTACTTTCTCCCCTGCTTTTCTCTGCCACTGAGAAGCATCTGCCCATATAGCATGCTAAGAATATCAAACCAATATATGTGTGGTCCTAACCCAGTTCTTTGAGCTAAAAATAGCTGTTCCTCTAGCTTTTAGTTGTAATACACAAGCATACATCAACAGAATAGCAAAAGATAAATTTTGTGGCGTCAGAGAGGTTTCCTACAAATGCCATTTATCTATTGATTGTAATGGTATCTATTTATCCATAGTCTCATTCTAGAAGTTCTAATAAACTAGTTCTGCTGGGCTCAAGTTTTTAAGATTTCCTGTAGCTTGAAAGTATGAACTTGCTAAAGACTAGATGTCAATGCCCTTCCATGGTCTGTTCTGAAGATAAGCTCTAAATATTACATTGTGGAATATGTTCTGCTTTGTGTAATGGTGGTCCCCTACAGATCTCTACTCTGCAGTGATTAGATTTGGAGAAAGCTGCAGAAATATCCATTTTGAATCTGAGTTAACAACAAACCTCAGTTATCTTTGGTGCAAAACGTAGCCATGGGTATACATACTTAGAAAAGTTTCTTCAGAAAATGAAGGGAACAAGTTACTTTCTACAAAGATGCATTTTGATGGGTTAGTGTCATAGGTTCTTTTTAACTACACCCAATTTGGTGGACTCAAAACACAAAGGAGCCAACAGCAGCACAAATCCCTAGACAACACACATATTCATGAACTATTATTCACTACTCCACTTTTTCCCAATGTTACTACTCCTGCTACACCAACTATTAGAGAAAATACTTTATGGTTGTTTTATGCTGCTCCATTCCCTATCTACCACACCCACTGCTTCTAAGCACAGCTTTTATAACCAACCTTGCTGTGCTGGCTGGGGGGACGGCTTAAAGAGGCAGGACAGCAGCACAGGTGCTGACCATTTTTTAGGCAGCTCTCTACGAGCAAAACTGAAACTGCTTGGTTTAAGTGACTCTGCATGTTGGATTTTGTTGCTTCACTTGAAAAACTTTGATAGGAAAAATACATTCTAGTTAGTTCAGGACCCAGTCCCAAAACATTAGCAAGTAAACTGCAGCTTATATATATGGATAAGAAACAAGACAAATGGTTTTTAAAAAGACAGCAAGCTTAATCCCTTAGCAGATTGTAAAGCTGGGCTGTCAAAGTAGCTAAGCCTCAGTTCAAAGGACTGCTTTCTCTAGGATCCATACTCCAAGTGGTAAAGTTGTTTTTGTGCACGCTAATACAAATGCATGGGACAAATTCATACAAACTGTATCTTTGGTTTTTCCATCCTCCTAAGGGGAAAGTGACTTGTCGGGTGGAAAACAAAGAACAGTAGAAGTGATTCTATTTTTTTTTCCAAGAAAGCAAGATAGTATGAAGCAATAGCAAAGTAATTTTAATTGTAACTCCATAGCCTTTGCCAGTGGTAAGATTTCTTCTGTTCTGTTTTAGGAATTGGGGTGCATAGGGCATCAGAAATGGACAACATGACCTCTTGTTCTCAGGATTTTTGTCAGCCCTACAAGAAAGAGACCTTGTGTTGGGATGGTCTACTCTGAAGCTGTTCTCTGTTTTGTGTGTATTTACAAAGATGTATGAATATTTGATTAATGAGTCATGGTCTCTGGAGAAATTTAATAACTGTACTGCTTTACAAAGCAAGCTCCTTCACTGTTAACACAGCTGCTAAGGGTGTCTGTGACACTGAAGCCCTTTCTGAATCTAAATGTATGCTAGGAAGTGAATTCCTTTCAACACAAGAGAAGATTGTGATACACTCCCCGGTTTTGAACTTTTGCAAGCTCACTTTGCTGGCTCTAATTTGTAAAGATTTTTCCTGTGGAAACCATCTTGGACATGTGAGCTGTAAAAAGCCTTTGTGTTTGCACGCATTTGATAGGAAGGCCAGGAAGTCAACATCTTTTCCTTCAACAACTTAGAGGGAAAAAGAAGCTCCATCCATTCCACTCCTTTTAACAATTATATCATAAATAACTAATTTTTTAGATGAATACATAATGATATAAAAAGAGACGACTCTTATCAGATACAGCATACGAAATAGTCTAAAATTAGGTCTTTTAATGTGCATAGGAGTACAGTAGACTAATATATTTATAATGTAGTTTGATACCCTTTTCTCCAATTTGGGTATCTTCTGGATGGCAGACTTCTATTCCCCAAATTCTCTGGCTATTAGAGCTATTAGAGCTGAGAATTCTGGGAATCGACACCCACACATTTTGAGGATGGCCAAGTTGGAGAAGTCTGGAATTGCTGGTCTTCTCTGTGCTTGGTTGTTTGCTTGCAGCCCTTTCCTTGCTTCACTGAGTAACATCTTCAGCACTCAAGTTGCTGTGGTTTATCTGTAGCCTTCATCATGTTTCTTAAAATGCAAGGGGGAAAAGATAAGTACTATGATCCTGCCCTTACAAATTTGATTTCCCTACTTTCACAAGACCTAAGATAAAACTGTTATCACAGATTCCTGACTGTATGGAGCACTGTAGTTGGAGAGGTAGATAAGACTCTCTTGAGGCAAGATAAAGTTGGTTTTTAAACTACTTTCTTCTTTCTGTCCTTTGGATTTGGTAACATCTGAGAAAAAAATTCATATGTTTGCTAAACATTCAATCCCATTAGGTTGAATTTGGCTTCGTCTTAGGTTAAACGAGCTTTGATTAAAGAAAAAAAATACAAATACTTCCATTTCTACTTGGAAACCACTTCTGGACTTTGTGTTTGAAGTGGAAAAAAATGAAACTTTGATTTTGGGTTTTACCCATTAGATAGATTTGTTGTTCTAGAAATGGCTAGTTTCTGTTATGTAAAAGTAAAAACGTTGAAGGTAGATCTTAATGCCTTATTTTACTGCACCAAAGAAGTCAGAAGTAAATGCCTTTACCCCCTTTTTTCCCCTTGCTTTCCCCCACTATCCACTTCCCTTTTTCCTTTCTTAATTTTCCTAATATTTGCTTTTGTATTTTCTTTGTATGTTATATTATAAATTAATAACATTATTTTTTTAAAAAAAGCTGAATTTGGCTTCATCCTAGGTTAAACATGCTTAGGACTGCAGCCCTAGACATAATTTCTGAGTTAAGAATCTAGATCAGGGGAGTCAAACTCACAGCCCATGGGCCGAATGCATCACATTCTGGCCCTGCCCAGTTTAGCGAAGGGGAAAAAAGTCCGGATACGTCACGTGACAATGCTGCGACGATGCAAATTTGATACCCCTGATACATAGGGAAGGAGGATACCCAAGTATGATTTCTCTGGTCAATTATTAATATATTATATATTAATTATATTAACTATATTAATATAATAAAATTAATATAAGTGTATACTATTACTATTTCTGAGATGATCCATTGTCTACTTTGAAGGAGGATTTGTAACTATGGGTTTTTATTTTCAATTTTAACTATGGGTTTTTATTTTCAATTTTAACCATTTTAACTATGGGTTTTAATTTTCAATTCGGCTTAACTTGTTTAATATATTTTAATTAATTTATTTATCATTGTATTTTTAGCTGTGAGCCGCCCCGAGTCCTTTTTGGAGGGGGGGGGCATATAAGTCGAATAAATAAATAAATAAATAAATAAATTTGTATGTGTCTTCTAGTTTCTAATTCTCTTCAATGCTTTAGATTTCTATCAGCTATTTATATTTATCAA
Organism: Naja naja; assembly: GCA_009733165.1. Classification (NCBI taxonomy): domain Eukaryota; kingdom Metazoa; phylum Chordata; class Lepidosauria; order Squamata; family Elapidae; genus Naja; species Naja naja. Next base: position 74,174,247 of record CM019150.1, read on the forward strand.
TTTATATGTAGTTATGGATGACAAAAAATGTCCTGTGCTAAGTACTGTAAGTAATGCTGGTCTGTAAGAAAAAAATAATTCCAAAATCGGCTGCTGCATAATTTTTTTCAGTAGGGCTAATCAAATATACATTTAAGGGGCAAAGTCTTTTGCTCTTGTGCTTCTCTCTCTTAGAGCCGGTGTGGTATTGGTCTAGGAAGGGAAAGACTTGGGTTCAAGTTTTCCCTTAGATACCAAAGCCTAGTCATTCATTTCGCTCTTTTACTCCCAATCTATTTTTACATACACTTGCTAAAAAAGTGTTAGAACTTCTTTGGATAGAGTAATTCTCTTTTTGAGAATCTCAAATCTGCTGGCTTTTCTGTTTACATTCTAATACATTTATAATTTTGAAGATGATTCTTTCTGCTGCTTTATTCTTATAAGATGAGGCTATTCCTCGTATCCTTTGCTGTTATTTTAGAGATTTCATTCAGATAAAATGTCTGAATGGAAACTCATGTGTTAACCAGCAGAGGTGATCACATTTGCCCTTTGGCTTTGGGCAACTTGTGTGTGTATGTGTGTGTATACAGTATGAGAGAGAGAGAGAGAAAGAGAGAAAGTTTTGTTTCCTGGTAATATGCAATGACAATACTGTATATTTGAAATATAGGTAGGTGATCACATGGCCCTGAGATACTACAACCACCATAATTATGAGTTCTAATAAATCTTCAGTTATGAAGAAACCAATATTTATATTTAGGCTCCAGTACGTTTCATTTGCAAACTGGAAGCCATTCACATTCATTGGCAGGAGAGTAAAGAATGTTAGGACAAAAAACAGATGTCCTATGCCTGCGATCAACACTATAGTCGGTTGACTTTGTATTTTCAAATTATTGTTGCCCTACTAATATTTTGCTATTGAGCTTCCCCCATTTGTTCCTGTTCCATTTTTTATTTCTCACATCTATGAAAAGGTCAATTCTTCCTTAGAATGTTCATTAAAGAGTTTAGGGTGGGGATCTCCAACCTTGGCAATTTTAAGCCTGGTGGACTTCAACTCCCAGAATTCCCCAGCCAGCAGGCTGGGGAATTCTGGGAGTTGAAGTCCTCCAGGCTTAAAGTTGCCAAGATTGGAGGCCCCTGGTTTAGGGTATTGCTTCAGTGAACCTACTTAAAGCAATGGGAAGGCCTGCTTTTTGAAAAGAGAGAAAGAATACAATCCAGTGCAGCAGTTTTAAGTGCAATTTAGAATTACGGCTGCTCTGCAGAATTTCTTGCAACCTTTTCCTTAGGGCCACACTGCATTACAGCAGCCATGTAATGAAGCTGCTATAAAATCTCTGGTAATTAAGGGGGATTTGACAGTAATTGTAACAGTGAATCAACTTAATTATTACCAGCTTCAAAGAGAGCTAAACCAATGTTCTAATCTAACCTTTTCTATTTTATAAATTGGGAGTTTAAGCAAGTATATGTAACGTTTAAGAATTAAATCGGTTGAGATGGAATGCAAATTTGGGTGCTTTTTTAACACACACAAACACACAGACACGCTTGCAAGCGTATATTGCATGTACACAGGTTATTTCAATAGCAGTTATGATTCAAACAAGCACTGAAACATACACAATTTGTTCCTCTTTATATCTGTGATGCAAGTCCTTTCACTTGCATGAAAAGCTGCCATAAAATTATTAGCATGCTATTCTCAGAAGTAAATTCTCCTGACCTGAGCAGGATTCAGTCCTAGGAAGTGAAATGTAACTTAATAGCTTGATAAAGAACACTAATTTCTTGATCGGTTTAAATAAACCATGCTAAATCTCTCTCTCTTCAATATATCCAGAGGTGGTATTCAGCAGGTTCTGACCAGTTCTGGAGAACCAGTAGCGGAAATTTTGAGTAGTTCGGAGAACCAGCAAATCCCACCTCTGACTGAGATTTTACAGTATCCTTCCCCTGCCATGCCCATCAAGCCACTCCCACAAAACCAGTAGTAAAAAAATTTAAATCCCACCACTGAATATATCATATCCTATATCACATCATTATAGGCAGTCCTCGACTTACAATCACAATAGAGCCCAAAACTTCTCATTTTATGACCTTTTTTGCCACAGTTGTTAAGTGAATCACTGCAGTTGTTTCATTAGTAAATACAGTTATTGAGTGAATCTGACTTGCCCATTGACTTTTCTTGTCAGAAGATCACAAAAGGTGATCACATGCCAGGACACTGCAATGGTCATAAATATGAGTCAGATGCCAAGCATCTGAATTTTGATCATGTGACCATGGAGATGCCACAACAATCGTAAGTGAAAAACAGTCATAAGTCACATTTTTCAGTGCCATTGTAACTTTGAACTGTCACTAAATGAACTTTTGTAAGTCGAAGAGTACCTGTATACCACGGGTCCCCAATCCCAGGCTGTAGTCCACTACCGGGCCTGGACCCTATTCAGAATTGGGCCCTGCAAGTGGCTGCCTGGAGCATGCATGCACATATGTGCAGCTCAACTTGTGCAAGCGGTGGGCTGGTGGGCATTCACACATGTACACCCCCGCCCGCTGCTCGTACAAGTCAAGCTGTGTGTGTGCATTCCAGCCTGTCACTCATGTGGCCCAAATTCTCTTCCCCCCACCCACAAGACAGGCCACCAATCTGCAAAGGTTGGGGACCTCTGCTGTATATCAGTAACTTCATATGGAGCCTTGATAGTTTATACAAAAGTCCACATTTTATATATGATATGTATCACACATATAAACTAATAACAATAAAACTCTGTGTACATTCAGCAGCATCAGTTATTCTCTAGATCAATTAGAGAACAGTTAGAGAATCCTGCTAATAGCCATCATGAAGGGGCGATTCAAATTTTGGGAGGTAATGTATTCCATAGGATGAGTCTGAAACTGGAAAAAAACCATACAGTTGCTTCTTTGTTCTCTTCCTTGAATCTCACCTGGAAAACATACTGGATGGCTCCATTCTACATGGGGAAAGTGGTCCTGCAGATTTCGAGCAGCAAAGCCATCTAGGGCTTTAAAGGAATGATCAATACTTTGAATCATGAATAAAGTCGAATATACATTTCCCAGGATAATGTTAAGGTCGGTCACTGGAACCAGAGGTTTTGTCTTCCCAAGCTTTGAACTCATGCTGGAGCCCATCTTCAGGGAACTTCTCTCTAGCAGAACACTTTATTTAGAAGCCTAGTCACAACAAATACAATGCTCACACTAGTAATCTAATTTAAGTTCAGTGACTCATCACACCAGAATACAATCTGTACTGTTTGCAAATTCTGAGTAACCCATATAGAATGTACTGCAATCATCCAGCCCAGTGGTGGCAATTGTTGCCAGAAGTTCCTGTTTCAGATGCAGTCGTAGGTTTCCACGGCCTATGTAATGTGATGACCCGCAGTCTCTCAAAATAACCCAAAACCCAAAACATGAATTAAAGTCCGGCAATGCCTTCAACTTAACTGTTTTATTAGTCACAGTTCAAAGTCCCAAAAGTAAATAATGAGGCAAAAGGAAAACAATAACAAATCATATTGGTGAGAGTTCCGAATCAAACCAAGATAAATAATCATACGTTCCAAGCAGATAACCGGGGAAAGTCCTTGGGAAGAACGCCAACAAATATAAACCTCTTTCAAAGGAAACACTAACTTTGACTCCAGCAATTCTGCATACGCAGTTACAAACTTATATACATAGCTCCCAGCTCTAAGCCCTGAGGAGGATCATGGTCCTCTCCTCCTGAGTAGACCACGTTTTTCCCTGATCTTCTCATCCCTGCGTGCCCTGGGATGGATAGGGGATGGGCCTGGATCCTCTTCTGATTGCTCAGCCAGCCTCTGCCCTTCCCCAGCCTCCTCCACCACCTCTGGAGCCACACTTCCACTCCCTGTTGGCTGTTCCTCCTCTTCCTCAGAGTCAGTCTCCACCAGAGTCAGTCTTCACTAGGGGCATGACATGTAGGAAGAGTCCTGAGTCTAGAGTGACCCCCAAGTTATGGACCTGGTCTTTCATGGGGAACATGCCTCTCCAACATGATGGAGCTGATGAGGTCCAGACAGTTTCCAGACTATTTCAATTTCAGTGTGATATGCAAAACTATCTATGAAATAAACTATGGGTTACATAATGAGTTATCACATCACATAATGTGTTATGTAAAGGTGTAAGTTCTCTTTTGTATTCTCTCAATGTTTAACCAGTAGGAAACAGAGTGTAAAATGTCAGTGGAAGTAACAGAATAATGAAGTTGGAAGGAACCTTGGAGGTCTTCAACCCCCTGCTCAAGCAGGAGATCCTCTACCATTTTGGACAAATGGCTGTCCAATCTCTTCTTCCACCCAAGGAATGTGAAACTAGAACTAATGCTGTTCATTGATAAAAACAGGAGTGGCTGGCTGGCTGAACTGGTGAAATTGATGCATGACACAAATTATTCAAAGAGAACAACATAGCGAACTTCAAAAAGAGCCATCCAAACTCAATGACTACACGAGAAAAATGATATAATTATTAATATGGTAAAATACATTAGGAATAAATGATACTTTTTTTCAGACCTACACTTCTTTTTCAAACAGTATTCCAAAAAGGCATTTACATATTTATTTTTCTTTTTATCCTTAGTGTTAATAAGGTGTTATCGGGTTATAGGTAAATATGAACAAGTTGTTTTGTTTTCAACAACTTAGGTGCATAGAATCTGAACGAGAAAGTCTCTCATAGGTTTAGGCGTGCAATCTGCTCTTCACTGGAAGAATCTTCAATACAGATAGTTGTTGCCTTTTGATCATAACTGAGTCCAAAAATTTCCATTCCTAAATGAGACAGTTGTTAAGTGAGTTTCTTTTACCCCATTTTACAATCTTTTTTGCCACACTTGTTAAGTGAATCATTGCAGTTATTAAGTTAGTAACACTGTTATTACGTGGATCTGGCTTCATCATTGACTAATAGATCATCTAGTAGAACCTGAAGTTTTGTATTCTAGAAAACATATTGTACTACCAACATAGTGTCAGTAATTGAGGGGAAATTGCCAAGTGTGCTTTGGACTCATATGAACCATAAATTCAATTTTCAAAAACTCACATGCTCCCTACTCCCATAACCATGTCAATTTTTCTATTATCCCAAGAGCAAAACATTGGTTGGCATCTATGAAGATAAAGAAGAAGTATTGTATAAGAGAGATAGAAAAGAACCAATAGAGATGGAAATAATATATACTTATTGTTCTGACCAAGGCTACCTGAGATAGTAACAATCACATGCTGTTTCCAAAAACCATTTTTTAAATTTCAACAGCTGTGAATTATATGCATTCACAGCCCGTAATGAGTGCCAAACAGTTTATGAATAGTCCCAACAGAAGTCTGCCACAGTCTTTCAGGATAAGGCTGATAAGCAGCCACCTTTATCACCCTTGAAATGCTGCCAACTACTAAATTGCCAGTTAGCTGTACAAGGCCAAACAGAGCACAAAGTCAACATGGAGCTTCAGATTTTAAACCAACCAGAATGAACAAAGTTGCTTCCTGCAAAGGCTCATGTCCCCTTCCTCTTCCTTTATGTCTTATGAGAAGGGCCAATCATCTCCAAGCCTTACTCCTGAGTCACCCCTTTTGTCTTAACTGTTCTTGGCAGCTCTGCACAAATGCGCACTGGGAATATGCTCCCCTTGTTCCTCTGCCTTGCTGATATAAGATTCTGGAGGCTCCAGAGTCAGCACATAAGTTTCAGATGGCCCTGGCCCCATCTCTGTATCGGATGCAGGACCCTCATCCAAGCCCTCCCCAGACTCCAGGACTGGCCCATGCTCCTCCCCACTGTCCAATTCTGCTGCCAACTCCACAGGCCATCAGTGGACCACAACACTTGTCAGAAAGTCATAAAAGGGGATCACATGATCCCAGGACACTGCAACCATCATAAATGTGAACCAAACATCTGAATTTTGATCTCCTGACCACAGGGATGCTGCAATCACCATAAGTATGAAAAATGGTCATAAGTCACTTTTTTCAGTGCCATCGTAACTTTGAACGGTCACTAAATGAACTGTTGTATGTTGAGGACTACCTGAACAGCAAGGTTGTGTTCAGCGTCTGCTTCACTTACACTTTACTTTATTAATTATCCCTTGGGCCATATCAAAGTGCAGAGTTCCAGACACAAATTATTACTAAAATCTGATAAAAACAATTTAAAATTGGAATAAAATACGATTTAAAATGAAATTGGAATAAAATACAATAATTTAATATAGAGAGATAAGTAAAATATGATAAAATTATACTATATTTTGGTATCGCCCCTACAATCTACCCCAATCAGTCCCACATTTGCTGATCTCAACTGAACCATTTTGCTTAAGTACTGTGCTGTGTTAAATGTTATTTTCAGATTGTGGCTGCACCTGACTGTTGTATGTTGAGGACTACCTGTACAGTAAGGTTGTGTTCAGCTTCTGCTTCAATTCATTGTATGATTAAAAAAATCAACACTTGTCCTAGATAATTGATTTATCAAGCCAGTCTTGTTCCTAGAATTTTTTTCATGATGTTCACATGAAATATGCTTCTCTGTAACTTAAACCCATTACTACACTGAGGTGATAAAAAAGACCGCCATAGTTTTCTTTTATATGTCATTCCTGAAGGGTTTACTTACCAATATCCTGAAGGTTTTTTGGGGGGGAGTGGAGGGCAACTTTTCCTTAAGCCATTGCCATTTACAGTGATAACTTGGTACTCATTTGCTTTGAAACTCATCAAATTTGGTACATTTTGACAGGAAAATTGTGTCCTGATACTCATCATTGGTTTAGTACTCAATGAACAACTAGAACCTGTTTATGTCAGCTGCCGTGTGTCTCACTAGATAGTTTCTTATGAGAAAAAATTGTTTGGTAGTCATCACGCTTCCCAGAACCAATTAATAAGTACTAAACTACCAGAGGTGATATTCAGCAGATTCTGACCAGTTCTGGAGAACCAGTAGCAGAAATTTTGAGTAGTTCAGAGAACTGGCAAATACCACCTCTGACTGGAGATTTTACAGTATTCTTCCCCTGCCATGCTCACCATGCCATGCCCACAGAACCGGTAGTAAAAAATTGAATCCCACCACTGCAAACTACCAATGTATCTTAAGTGTGGTGACCAGAAATGGAAAATGCATCCAGAATAGCTTCCATTACTATTTATTTTGGTTCAGTTTCATTTTATCATTCTCTATCCAATTATTCCCATTCCATTCAGGTTTTTTTTGTTACCTGCAGATTTCTAATCTGCATTCTGTCCAGTTTCTGCGCCTCCTAGTTGACACTTTTTTCTAATTGGTTGACTCAACAATGACAAGTGCTTCTGACTGCAGTTTGGTGGCCAGTTGTGAGACCATCAAATAGTAGCACCACCACAGTGATCTACCTTACTAATCAGCAAATTATGCAGCACTTTGTTGAAGTCAAACTTTATCATATACAAAGCATTTCCATGATCTAACAAGAAAATGTATTTCGCAGTGAGATAAGTCTAGCTTGGTGAATTTAATCCTGACAATCTTTCATTATCCCTATAATTACTGCATTGGTTCAAACTGTTTACAAATACTTGGTGATCTTTTCTAAAATTTCAAATTAACCATTCATCCTGATCACTGTTTTTGTTTTTCCTTTCCGTTTTTCCCATTATGAAATTGTTCTAAACATTGTTCTGTGTTTATTAAAGACACCTAGCCAATAACCCAAGGTCCATGTCTGACTAAACTTATTAAACTAAAAATTTCAACAGCTGTGAATTATATGCATTCACAGCCCGTAATATAATAAGCCCAATATCCCTGTTACAGAATCTAGTTCTTTTTTTCTCTTTAAATAAATCTTTGTAGTATTTCACTAGTGCTCTTTCAAAAGAATGCTAAGCCTGTGTTTATAAGGAATCTCCCTGAGGCCTGATAAGCAGTAATCTTTTTTAAGATTAAATTTTAATGATTCGCAGATGCTTGTGGTTTTGAAGATAAATCTTTCTATCTATAATGGTTAACCTTTTGAATATATCTTTTAAGTATTTTCAGCCTAGTGACCTTTGTTTAATCAACTGTGTGTTTAGTTCTCCAATTCTGTTAATTGTTAAGAGACCAGATTTTAGAAGCACCTCAATCTTTTTAGGTATAAGGTTTGCATGTCTGAAAGTGCCCATTAAGGCTCTATATGTTAGTGAAACTTTTTGAGAACACATTTGAACCTTACCAAATGGGTATTTTTATTGCCCTTCAGAAGAAATAGGTTTCCAATGGTTATTGACCAACATATTTTATATGGATTCTTTTTTAAAGATGCTGTTCAATAGAAATGGGTATAAAGGCACTTTACATATCCAGTAGTCAAAGTCATATGCCTCACTTTTGACAGCCAATGAACAGTAATTTAGAATCTCCAAACGCAACCTGCCTGGTTTATGATTAAACCAATTTCTTAATGGATATTTTTACAACCTTCTCATTCTTGGAATTCAGAGACCCCAAGTCCTTTCTGGTAACTTTTTGGGATGAGAACCAAAATGAGAAATGTTGCAGGCTTAAACCTATAATTAGTTCAGATGAGTGTGTGTATTTTATTAATTGGATGGTACCTTTTGCTTCCTACAGGAGTATACAGCCACAATTGGGACCAGAATTTGCATTGCTAAGCAAGGCAGTTCTTAATTAAGTCATTCCTGATGTTACGACCTTTTTTGCCAAGGTTGTTAAGTGAATCACTGAAGTTCTTAAGTGAATCACATGGTTGTGAAGAAAATCTGGATTCCTTCATTGACTTTACTTGTTGGAAGTCAGCTGGGGAGATCACAAATGGTGATCTTGGTGACCCCTTTGTGCTGCAACCTTCATAAATACATGCTAGACGCCAAGTGCCCAAACTTAGGTCCCAAGAATCAATCATAAACCACTTTTCAAGTGGCTGCTAAACAAATGGTTGTAAGTCGAGAATTACCTATACAGTGGAACACAGGTAAGTCCTTGACTTACAACCATTTGTTTAGTGTCTGTTCAAAGTTACAAAAGTCATTTATGAGTGGCTTTCACACTTACAATCATTGCAGTATCTCCATGCCACACGATCATAACTCCGGCACTTGGCCATTAGCATGAATTTGTGACGATTGCAGCACTCTTCCAGGTCATGTGATCACTCTTTCTAACCTTCTCAGTTGGCTTCTTACAAGCAAAATCAATGGGGGAAGCCAAATTCTCTTAACAACTGCACAATTCATTTAATAACTGAAGGGATTTGCTTAACAACTGTGGCAAAAATGGGGCAAAACTCACTTAACAAGTGTCTTGCTTAGCAATGGAAATTTTGTCTCACTTGTAGTTATAAATCAAGAACTACCTGTATACTCTTTCAAAAAAAAATCTCTCTTTTAATTTAATCCTGAATATATTGAAAAATACATATTTATGATTGGTTATGCACCTGTCTTTTTACATCCCCAAATTGAAAATTAGGAAGTCACTTTTGGGAAGTATGGTGTCTTGATGCCTTAAAAAATGATAGTTGAGAACATAGCTTGGCTGCAGCCATAATATGGCCTTTATTGATAAGATATAAGAAGTTTATTCCACTAGGAAGCTGTGATCCAGTGCTGCTTGTGATCATGAAGATATTGAAAGAAGTAGGTGTTTCCTGCCTCAAGGATTTTGTATCTTATTTTGTGTCTATAAATCTAATAATAGGCAAAGGAAACATCTCCTTAAAATAAAATGAGCTTTTAGGGTTAGGAATAGAGGAAGTCCTTCAAATGATTTGCTGTTCATATGGTTGTTCATGTCATAAAAATCTGGCATGCTTTAGCAAATGTTCATATTTGTTATTTTTATAGCACATTTTAAGATGAATGAGAAATTAACACAGGACGAAATACTTAAGATGCATGCTCAGTTACTATTTCTTTGTAATGTTTAATGGACTCAGGGTTGAGCTCCACTAAAATCTGAATTTATGAGAAACATTTCATGCATTTCAATAGAGTTTCTCATCATGAATGTGGATATTTTACATTATTTACATAGAGCTGACCCTCTGGTTCATTAGGAATGTTCCATTATAACCAACAGACCATTTCTAATGTTTGTGATTTTACAACAAAGCCAGGAATCAGTTGTACTGAAAACAACGGCTTCTTGGATTATCAGGAAACACTTCTATGTCCCTTTGTATCTCTAATAAATTTTATAGATGTATATGCTCCTTATATTTAAAAAAATAAGCAAATAAAATATAGTTAAGGAAAAGGAAAAAACCCCACACCATTGATTGGTATCCTTCAAACCAGGCTTTGTGGAATTTTGAAAGCTTTGAATTAACAATTGCCACATTTTAAAAAATAACTTATATTTTTTTACTCAGATTCATAGTAAATGTTACGAATATCTAAAGTCGATAAATATTGTTAAACCATTATTGCTTAATCATAATTTATTGATTAAACTATAACAGGTCAGCTTCAGACAACATATTAAGTCACAGATTATGATTTACAGGCAAAAGTCAGTGAACTCACATCACATTCTACGTTAAATCATAACAAACATATTGTGTACATTGTACTATATGATTCCATCTGTCTCTCCTTTCTTCTTTCTGTTGAAACTGTTATGTATGTAGGTTTGAATGTTATTGGTTTAGTTTGAATTGTTCTTGTAAAATGTCAAATATGATTGGTTTAAAAAGTGCGGGAAAACCCTGCACTCTGATTGGCTGGCAACTACGGCTGCTGGCTATAAGTAGCAGCCGTAGCCCAGCCAAGTTGGGTCCATTCGAGCTGTAGTCACTAATAAACTCTTCACTGAAGCTCTTCGCGTCTGACTCTTCATGCAAACTTAACACTGGCGAAGAGGATGGGATTCCCCTGAAGAGAAGACGATGCGGAAGACAAGCAGAAGAGCGAGATGGCTGCGCTGAACACCCCCCCAGCCCCGTTCGATCCGGCGGCAGAAGACTGGGAATCATATGCGGATCGCTTCCAAATGTATTTGGAAGGAAACGACCTCGCCGACATCTCCGAAAAGCGGAAGAGGGCGGTCTTTCTTACGCACTGCGGTCCGGCAGTCTTCAAGATGGCGAAGGCATTGGCGGGAAGCTGCAGACGTGAAGGTAATGGAATGGCCTGATTTAGAAAAGCTTTTAAGAGCCCATTACGCCCCACAAGTATCGTGCCTCATTAAGAGACACGAGTTTTACCGTCGGGATCAAGGGGAAAGCAAAACGTTAACGACTTCGTGGCAAGTTTAAGAGACATTGGGGTGCATGTGTTTAACAGCTTGGAGGAGGCCATGCGATCGGTTTGTTCTAGGCCTCAAAGACAAGGTGCTTCAGAGCAAATTGTTATTAAAACCTAAGATCACGTTGAAGGAGGCCATAGAAGAGGCCTCCTCAGCAGAAGCCACTAAGTCCTCAGCGCAGCCATGAAGAAAATTAACAAGGCCTCAAGCCATTCTGATGTGGAAAAGTCCACAACAACCCATTGCGAGCAAATAGATTCTGATTCAGACTGTAGTGAGGTGGAGGAAGGAATTTATAGACTCAGAATGGAGAAGAAAAGGAAAGACCTTGGAAGAAAGAGGCAAGACTTTTATTGCAGAGGCTGTGGGGGGCCACCCCGCACTGAATGCAAGTTTTTAGACACCATCTGCCTACGTTGTGAGAAAAGAGGTCACCTAGCAAGAGTCTGCAAATCATCCAGAACTCCACCTAGTAGGAAGAAATTTCCTGAGAAAGAATTCAAGCCCAACAACTTCAGTGAGAAAATGGGGCAACTCAGAAGCAAATGGGAAGAATGAAACTCATCAAACAGTCACCATTGGTCATTCTTCACCCTTAAGAAGCAGAAAAGTACATGTGAAGGTACTCATTGAAGGAAGGCCTTGCCAAATGGAAGTGGACTCAGGCTCCTATTTATCTATGGTGTCATGGGACACTATTCACAGGCTACTTCCCAACATTCAGAAGAAACATTTCCAGAAGCAAGCACTGACTCTTAAAGACTACCAAGGGAACAAGATTCCAGTAGTTGGAACAAGAGAATTCAACGTGAAGTTCAAAGGCCACACCAAACGTTTGCCCCTGACCATCGTGGACAAGGATCGCCCAAGCTTGCTGGGACTTGAGTGGTTCAATCCACTAGGCATCGAGGTGACTGGCATCAATCACGTGAGCAACTCTGAATGGGAGGAGGCCTTGAAGTCTGAGTTTCCAGAGGTCTTCAGCGAAGGATTGGGCAAGTATATGGGGACCCCTATCACTTTCAACCTAGATCCCAGGGTGCCCCAATTCGTTTAAAGCCCAGAAGGGTCCCATTTGCTTTAAAGGAAAAAATTGATGCACAATTAGACAAATTAATAGCTCAAGGGGTTTTAGAGCCCACTGACCACTCCAGGTGGGAGACACCCATAGTCACACCAGTCAAGACTGATGGGTCAGTAAGAATCTGTGGAGACTATAAGGGGACACTGAACCATGCGCTGCAGCAGAGCGCATACCCAGTTCCAGTGGTGCATCATCTGTTACATTCACTTGGCAGGGTACAGTCTTTGCCAAATTGGATCTGGCCCAGGCATATCAACAACTAACAGTTGATGATGCCACTGCAGAGGCCCAAACCATTGTGACTCATAGAGGTGCCTTCAAATGTAAAAGGTTACAATTTGGAGTAAGCGTGGCACCAGGCATCTTTCAAAGCCTTATGGAAAGAATGCTCCAAGGACTGCCAGGGGTAGTGCCTTACTTTGATGATGTGTTAATCTCTGCTGAAAATGACACTCAGTTACAAGAAAGACTCAGAGAAGTCCTTACCAGATTCAGGAAAGCGGGTTAAAAGTCAAGGAAGAAAAATGCACTCTTAAAACTGACAAGGTTGAGTTCCTGGGCTATATGATTGACAAGCATGGCATCCACCCTACAGATGCCAAGGTTCAAGCAATCAAAGAAGCTCCCAGACCTAAATGCAAAACAGATTTGCAAGCCTTCCTTGGACTCATTAACTTTTATCACATGTTCCTACCTCAGAAGGCAACCATTGCTGAACCATTGCACAGATTACTTGATAAAAATCTGTTTGGGTCTGGGGAGGAAGGAACAATCAGCATTTAACAGTATTAAAAGACTAATCATGTCTGATGCTGTACTGATACAGTTCTCTGAGAATTTGCCTGTTGTACTGACTTGTGATGCATCCCCTTTGGAGTGGGGGGTTTGAGCCACAGGCTTCCCAGTGGGAGAGAAGCCCCTATTGCATTTTACTCTCGCACTTTGACCAAAGCAGAGAGGAATTACAGCCAATTGGACAAGGAAGCATTGGCAATTGTTGCAGCTGTTAAGAAATTTCATGAATATCTGTATGGGAGAACATTTACCATTGTTACAGATCACAAACCTTTGTTAGGCATTGTGGCAGGAGACAAACCTACACCTACTATCCTGTCACCAAGAATGCTGAGGTGGACTGAATTTCTTGCTGCTTATTCATACAAACTTATCCACAAGCCTGGCAAGGACATTGGACATGCTGATGCACTGAGTCGTTGCCCACTTCCTTGCCACAAGGAGGACTTTGAACCTGAAACACACACCTTTTTCCTAGAAACTGTTGCCAAGCTTCCAGTGCATGCTGCTGAAATTGCCAGAGAGACTGCCAAAGACACTTTATTGGCTCCTGTTATAGGCTGGATTAAGAAAGGTTGGCCTCTTCAAGATCTACCTCACCTGGCTCAACCTTTTAAGTCCAGGCAAACTGAATTATCTGTATTAAGAGGATGTATTTTGTGGGGTAACAGGGTGGTTATTCCTGCAAAACTGCAAAAGAGGTTTTGGAAATGTTACATGAGGGTCATCCAGGTATTGTCAGAATGAAGGGATTGGCCAGGAGTTATGTATGGTGGCCAGGTATTGACAAAATGGTTGAAAACTGGGTTGCATCTTGTCCCAACTGTCAGGTAGTCAGGCCTGCCCCACCTCTCGCCCCCACAGGAATGGGAATGTCCTAGGGGCCCATGGTCCAGGATTCACATTGATTTTGCTGGCCCTACCAGAGGGCACACCTTTCTTATTATAGTAGATGCATATTCCAAATGGCTAGAGGTAATCCTATGGCATCCACCACAACTGATGCTGTCATCAAGCAGCTCAAAAACTTTTGTAACCCACGGGTTACCTGATGTTCTTGTCTCTGACAATGGCCCTCAATTTACATCCAACCTTTTTGAATCCTATTTAGCACAACAGGGTATCAGACATGCCCTCACTGCCCCTGGGCACCCTTAACCTCTAATAACTTATCCCCAGCAGAGTTGTTGATGGGTAGGAAACTTAGTCTTCCTTTGACGCCTTCATCCCACTGCACCAGCGCACACTAGATTCCACTTCCAAATTCGCACATTCAGTGTGGGTGATTCTGTTTATGCTAAGAACCTTATGGGTGAACCTTTGTGGATTCCTGCTGAGATAACTCAAATCACAGGCCCTCGTTCTTACAGGGTGCAAACAGAGGATGGACTCCTCTGGAGCAGGCACATTGATCAACTTAGATCCAGGTTCTCTCAGGAACATCGTTCCTCTCTAGTTCCCTCACCTGATGTCAATTCTAGGGGAAGGGGAGGAACAGGAGGAAAATCAGCAAGCAAGAATCAACCCCATGTGTAACAGCCATTACGACAGGAACCATCCCAAAACCTGTCACAATGCCAATTCCATCCTTAGAAGTGGAAGATTGTACATCACTACCTGACTTGGGTGCTGACATTGGGCTGGAGATGGGTTGGGAGGAGAGACCAGATTCTAACAATCAAACAGGGTCTTCTTTCACAGGAGTCCCAGAAGGAAATGTCAGCAGACACATTTCCTCTCTCACTGGGTGAGAATGTTAAAACTTCTGAACCACGAAGGTCTCAACATACACAGTAAGAGCCCCACCTATTTAAAAGAATACATTAGATAGGTTGGGGTTTGGTATGGACTGAACCTAGTGGGGAGGGATGTTATGTATGTAGGTTTGAATGTTATTGGTTTAGTTTGAATTGTTCTTGTAAAATGTCAAATATGATTGGTTTAAAAAGTGCGGGAAAACCCTGCACTCTGATTGGCTGGCAACTACGGCTGCTGGCTATAAGTAGCAGCCATAGCCCAGCCAAGTTGGGTCCATTCGAGCTGTAGTCACTAATAAACTCTTCACTGAAGCTCTTCGCGTCTGACTCTTCATGCAAACTTAACAGAAACTATGACGAGTTAGGATGAATTTTTAAAAGCTATTTAAATAGCTGCCAATCAGGAGTCACACATCTTTTGCAATCTGTTTGCAGTGAAAAGGACTCTGAGGGCAAATCCCATAGTTACTTTGTAAGAAGTTTGCAAAAAGCCCCGAGTTGGGCCACTGTTCAAATCCAGTGCCAACTTAGATTCCTAAATAGCCTTAAAATCTTTTGTACTACACGCATTTTATGTGACTCTTCTTTTCCTACTCTGTACTACAGTTGTTATTCACCCAAATGTTGATGACATGCATCTAAAATATTCCGCTAATTCAAATGGCCAGGAAAAAAATACAGCATTGTTTACATGATGTTATATTTGCTTGGAGATAGCAAGCCACAATTTCTTGGAGGTCGTTTGTTGGTAGAGAGTGACTAGATTCTGGACTGAACAAAAAATTCAGCTAAGCATATCAGGATTTTTTTTTTACCATACCTGGCAATCTTGATTTAACAGATTAAAAATTGAATTGCAGCTTCCCAAAGTACCTTTCCTAAAGTAATTTATAGTTATTGTATTATTCTGTCTCCAAATATAATAAATTTGTTTTTTCTTCTATCAGGTTTTCCCCATAATTGTGCAATCCCATAATCTTATAATCGTGCCATCCATTTCTCCCCCATTATTTTTCTCGGTAGGAATGGTCAGAGCAGAACTGTGTGAATCTATTCAACAGCCATCATTCAACGGATGCTAAATTGGTTGCTTCTTCTTGTCACTTGTCACTGAGGCTGTGAAATAACAAGTATTAGAAACAGCCCCACTGAAGACCTTAGAGAGCAGCTGCTAAAGCACAAGTCCTGTGCTGAATGACATGAACCTCTGGTCCAACTGACATAAGGCTGCATTATATGTTTCAACTTTATCAAGGGATATCATGCTAATTTAATGGCAAGAAGACAGGGATATATTGAATTTGTTTATTGCCTTTGAAGACTTGAATTGGTTTGAGAAGAAGTGACACTCGCTTTGCTCAATGTGCTTTAGCCAAGGAGGACCTGTATTCTCCCAAAACCATTGCATATTATTTGGCAAGAGAATTTCTAGTCACTTTGGGTGTAGTCACAGTACATCTAAGTTAACAGCAGCCTAAGATATTGAGAGATCCTGGATGAATTTATGAATGAAGGTTAGCAAGATTTCTTTGATTGAGAATGTTCCTGCTGTTCCCATAGACACTGATTTTTTCCCCATTTTCTTACCCCTCTTCCTGGCAAAAGCTATTTGGGAAGAATACAGATCCGGTGTAGAATCTGCTTGATCTGGGTAATTATGATTAAAACAACAGTGTGATTTCAAACTCTTTCCTAATCTCAAGGCAGCAGCAATAGCACCACAAGGCAGTCAACCTCCTACTCACTCCAATGAGTTACAGCAGTTCATCATGTCAAGCCCGGCTGCTGAATGCTGTGTTTAGGGCCCCTGGCTGTCAAAGGCAGGATTTCATTCTGTAGTCCCTAAGGCCACCTTGGAAACTGAACATGTTCAGTTATGCTGCCTATTGTCAGACCACATCTGTGCATGCTTTTAAGTTTCCAAAGTTGACCTTCAGTACATGGACAATCGCACGTACATATATCCATCAACAACAACCCCCCCCCATGAAATTTAAACAGCATTTAGTCACAAAGGAGTTGTTTTAATTGTTGCTTTTACTTAATCCCTTTTTTATTTCTTTTACAGTAGTTGCAGACTTCTCCAAATGATACAGATTTGGGGCAATGGAGTCTTTAGTTTTAAGCATAGCCTCTAATTCTCAAAACTGTTACAAATATTAGAATGTTCTGAGATAATTTTAAAGATAGACTATCAGAATATCGCATTGTGAAACAGGTATTTCTACCGTAATAGTGTAGGGTACTGCTGTGTGCAGTTGGGTGTATTTTTATGTACCTATATGCTCAAATCTGACCCATGATTTATTTACACCATTCCATAGAAGGCAAATCCTCATCACATTGGGAAGGTAACTAGATTCTGTACATATTGTTCTAAGTTGCCTAGAGTAGCCCCATGGTGAGATAGATGGCAAATAAATTTCATAACAAAAATAATATTTCACTTTGGTATGTGTGAAATCACAGAAAGACTCTGGTCTTGCATGCTCAGTACAGGCAGTCTTTGACTTACAACAGTTTATTTAATGACCATTCAAAGTTAAAATGGCCCTGGAAAAAGGAACTTATGAGCATTTTTCATAGTTACCTGTGATGACCCAGAGTGCAATACAAATGTAACAAAATCCAAAACATAAATAAATCTCCTTTAATGCCTCCAGCGTGGCCACACTGTTCAATAATTCTCAGCTGGAGATAAAACATACTCAAAAATAGTCTTCAAAAGAAAGCAATACAGTCCAAACTTAATGAGCATATAAAGGTGAAATAAAAAACCAAACAAACTACAATGATGAAATTTCCACAATGGACTAGGATAAGTAATTACCAAATTCAAAGAGATAACCTGGCACAGTCTGTTGGAAGGATGCCAACCAAGATAACTTCAGCCCAAAATAACACACACTTTGTTTCTGGCAATGCTGTGTTGTAATTGTCTCTCTTATATACTAGTCTCCCCAGCTGCAACCAATGAGGAGGATCATGGCCGCCTCCTCTCTCGCAAGCCAAGTTGTTGCCTTCTCCGTTCCTCCCTGTGTGTCCTGGGATGCAGAGGGGATGGGCCCATTTCTTCCTCTGACTGCCCAGCTGGCCTCTGCCCTTCCCCAGCCTCCTCTACAACCTCCGGAGCCATTACCACTGTTGCAGCATTCCCATGATCACGTGATCAAAATTCAGATGCTTGGCAACTGGTTCATATTTATGACCTTTGCTGTGTCTTCCCAGGATCATGTGATCTCTTTTTACCACCTTCTGACAAGCAAAGTCAATGGGGAAGCCAGATTCACTTAACAACCAGGTTATTAACTTATCAACCACAGTGATTCCCTTAACAATGGTGGCAGGAAGAGTCATAAAATGAGGCAAAACTCATTTTATAAATGCTTCACTTAACAACAGTAAAGTTGGGCTCAATTGTGGTCATAAGTTGAGGACTACCTGTAACTTGGAGTTGAGCAGCAGATTTTTCCCCCCTTCTATGATCAGCTTACCCAGAACTGTTCCAAACCAGTCTTAGAAAAGTGACTGACTTCTAAAGACAATACCCATATCCTATTGAGAACTGTGAATGACAAGTATATGCCAAAATCCCTCTGGCCATATTAAAGTTGCTACCCTTTAGATCCCAGCTTTTCTTTGTTGGCATGTTTTCACAAGAAACATCAAATTTTATTTAAATAAGAAAAGAAAAAGTTTCATAATAAACTTTTATTATCAAGGTAGAGAAATCATAAAACCCTGTAGAGAGGAAAGTAATACTGACTGCAATTTTGAAGCTCATATTGATTGTATATTTTGGCCTAGATTCAAAGAGCAGAACAATTATTTATGTTAGGACATTTTCTGAACAATTTTCTGCCGCCCCCCCTACACATCCCTGTCAGATTACCCCCATTGCTACAGTGGAATCTCCTTTAGACATAGATAAATAATACATTATATATATATATATATATTATTTATTTGATTTGTCAACCACTTACAAGATAATAAGTATAAGGGTAAACATAGTTATGAATACATGAAATGAATACATATAAGAAAAACAAAAGAAACAATAAAAGAAACAATAGGGCAGGGATGGTAGGCACGTTGGTGCACTTATGCACGCCTCCTACAGACCTCTTAGGAAAGGGGTGAGGTCAATAGTAGACAGTCTAATAGTAGACAGTCTAAGGTTAAAGTTTTTGGGGTTTGGGGAAGAAACCACAGAGTCAGGTAGAGTATTCCAGACATTGACCACTCTGTTGCTGAAGTTGTATTTCCTGCAATCAAGTTTGGTGTGGTTAACCTTGAGTTTGTATCTATTGTTTGCTCTTGTATTGTTATGGTTGAAGCTGAAGTATTCGTTGACCGGTAGTGTTATGTATGCAGAGTTTAAAATGACTGGTTATTGTTGTAAAGTGTTTGAATTCATTGGTTGTAAAAGTGTGGGAAAACCCTGCACTCTGATTGGCTGGCAGCCGTGGCAGCTGGCTATAAATAGCTGCCGCGGCTAAGCCAATCGGGTCCATTCTGAGCTGAAGTCACAATAAACTTTGAGTTGAAGCACTCCGCGTCCTGCCTCTCTATGCGAACTTAACACTGGCGACGAAGGTGGGATTTCCCTGAAGAAAAGAAGCGGAACAGAGAAGAGTGAGATGGCTGCACTGAACACCCCCCCAGCCCCATTCGACCCGAAGAATGAAGACTGGGAGTCGTATGCAGATCGGTTTCAGATGTATTTGGAAGGAAGCGATCTGGCCGCCATTTTTGAGCAGCGGAAGAGGGCGGTTTTTCTCACGTATTGCGGTCCGGCAGTTTTCAAGATGGCGAAGGCATTAGTGGGCACAGCAGACGTGAAGGTAATGGCATGGCCTGATCTAGACAGGCTTTTAAGGGCACACTACGCACTCCAAGTATCGTGCCTCATTAAGAGACACGAGTTTTATCGCCACGATCAGGGGGAAGACGAAAGCATAAATGACTTCGTGGCAAGTTTAAGAGACATTGGGGGTGTGCGAATTCAGCAGCTTAGAGGAGGTCATGCGCGATCATTTCGTTTTGGGCCTTAAAGACAAGGTTTTGCAGAGCAAATTACTGATGAAACCCAAGATCACGCTGAAAGAAGCCATAGAGGAAGCATCTTCAGCAGAAGCCACCAAATCCTCAGCAGCAGCCATGAGAAAGATGAACAAGACTATGGGCCATTCTGATGGGGAAAAGACCACTACAACTCATTTTGATGAACTTGAATCTGAGTCAGAATACAGTGGAGAAGAAGAAGAAATCAACAGACCCAGAATGGAGCGGAAGAGAAACGACCTGAGAAGGAAGAGGCATGATTTCCACTGCATAGGTTGTGGGGGAAACCACCCCTGCACTGAATGCAAGTTCCTGGACACCATTTGCCTCCGATGTGAAAAAAGATGGCACATTGCAAGAGTCTGCAAATCATCCAGAACTCTACCAAACAGAAGAAAGTTTGCTACAAACAACAAAGACAGAGAAGTCAAGCCAAACAACACCAGTAAGAAAATGGGGCGCAACACAGAAGCAAATGGAAGGAATGAAACTCATCAAACAGTAACTATTGGTCATTCATCCTCTTTAAATAACAGGAAAGTGCATGTCAAGGTATTCATTGAAGGAAGGCCTTGCCAAATGGAAGTGGACTCAGGTTCATACTTATCCATGGTGTCATGGGACACTATTCAGAGACTGATACCAGACATTCAGAAAATTCACTTCAAGAAGCAGGCATTAACTCTTAAAGACTACCAAGGGAACAAGATTCCAGTAGTTGGAACAAGAGAATTCAACGTGAAGTTCAAAGGTCACATCAAACGCCTACCCCTGACCATTGTGGATAAAGATCGCCCAAGTTTGCTTGGACTAGAATGGTTCAACCCGCTGGGCATCGAAGTGACTGGCATCAATCATGTAAGCAACACTGAGTGGGAAGAGTCCTTGAAGTCTGCGTTTCCAGAGGTCTTCAGTGACAGATTAGGCAAGTACTTGGGGACCCCTATCACATTTAACCTAGATCCCAAAGTACAACCAATCCGATTAAAACCCAGAAGGGTACCCTTTGCATTGAAGGAAAAAATTGATGAACAATTAGATAAACTGATAGCCCAAGGGGTGCTGGAGCCCACAGACCACTCCAGGTGGGAAACACCCATAGTCATGCCAGTCAAGGCTGACGGTTCCGTGAGAATCTGCGGGGATTACAAGGGGACATTGAACCATGCGCTACAACAGAGCGCATATCCGGTTCCAGTAGTTCATCATTTATTACATTCTCTGGGCGGGGGCACAGTCTTCACCAAATTGGACCTGGCCCAAGCATACCAGCAGTTAACAGTAGATGATCTAACTGCAGAAGCCCAAACCATTGTAACCCATCGGGGTGCATTCAAATGCAAGAGGTTACAATTTGGAATAAGTGTGGCGCCAGGCATCTTCCAAAGCCTCATGGAAAGGATGCTACAAGGGTTGCCTGGGGTGGTGCCTTATTTTGATGACGTTTTAATCTCTGCTGAAAATGACACTCAGTTACACGAGAAATTCAGAGAAGTTCTAACCAGGTTCAAAAAAGCGGGGTTAAAAGTCAAAAAAGAGAAATGCACACTAAGAACTGACAAAGTAGAATTCTTGGGTTATATGATTGATAAACATGGCATCCACCCCACAGAAGCCAAAGTTCAGGCAATCAAAAGCCCCCAGGCCTATATGCAAAACTGACTTGCAAGCATTCCTGGGACTTATTAATTTCTATCATATGTTTCTACCTCAGAAAGCAACCACTGCAGAACCCTTACATAGATTACTGGATAAAAAATCTGCATGGGTCTGGGGCACAAAAGAAGAAGCTACATTTAACAATATCAAGAGACAAATCACTTCTGATTGTGTCCTGATACAGTTTTCTGAGAATTTACCTGTAGTATTGACTTGTGATGCATCCCCTTTTTGGAGTGGGGGGTGTTGAGCCACATGCTTCCCAGTGGAAGGAAGCCCCATTGCATTTTACTCTCGCCTTTGACCAAAGCAGAGAGAAAACTACAGTCAACTGGACAAGGAAGCGTTGGCTATCGTGGCAGCAGTCAAGAAGTTCCATGAGTACATTTATGAAAGAAGGTTCACCATTGTTACACATCACAAACCTCTTTTAGGCATTGTGGCAGGGGACAGACCAACGCCCACCATCCTGTCACCAAGAATGCTGAGATGGACTGAATTTCTTGCTGTTTATTCATATAAACTCATTCACAGACCGGGAAAAGACATTGGGCACGCTGATGCTTTGAGTCGCTGCCCACTTCCCTTGCACACTGAGGACCCTGCTCCTGAAACTTACACCTTCTTTCTAGAAACTGTTGCCAAACTTCCAGTTCATGCTGCTGAAATTGCTAGAGAAACTGCCAAAGACACTTCATTGGCTCCTATTGTAGGCTGGATTAAAAAGGGTTGGCCACTACATGATTAACTGTGTTAATATCAGATATGTGATGTGGGTTCCAGACTGATGAGCTGTATTCTAGTATTGGTCTAACAAATGTTTTGTATGCCCTAGTTAGTAGTGTGATATTACCAGAGAAAAAGCTACGTAGGATTAGGTTAACAACTCTTAATGCCTTTTTGGCTATGTAGTTACAGTGGGCTCTAGCACTTAGATCATTAGAGATGAGTATTCCAAGGTCCTTGACAGAGTTTATTATATGTAAAAAATATATTATATATATATATATTATATATATTATATATAAAAGACTGAAATATGGCATGGAAATTGCTTGACTGAACCATTAGGAAAAAGATCCAAAATGTCATCAGTGCACTTAAACAAGTTTTTTTGATGCCCCAATTAACATATTTTTTTTAAATTTAAAATTCATATTGATCAAAATGGGACAACAATTATAGCTTTTTATGTGCCATAGAAAGACAAGAACTCCAAGCCGTCACTTTAATTTCTTTCCATCCATTTTATTTTCTGAAAGCTTCAGGCAGTAAGAAATTAAAGACTTTACCTTTATTTGGAATGTGCCTTTACGTGTACATTTCATTTTTTTGTGAACAGATCTCCCAATCATATATTCCTTAGAAAAATAATTTCACTTCATTATCACACATGGGTTCTTACTATGCTCATATTAATTGTCTCGGAAAAAACATCTCCAATAACTCTTTTCTTATTGTCACGTTGTCTATAAATATTTAGCAATGGCGCACATTTGTCTGAGCAGTGCCTGCCTTCAGGAGCATGAGGCAGCATCTGCCGAAATTGAAAGTGGCCACATTTTTGCGATTGCTTAATTAAATGCCAAAATTTATCTACATTAACAACAAAGCGGTAAAATTTATTGATCAATTCACATGATATAAGTTGACAAAGGGCCTGAGCAATTTCCATAATTTTCGACACGTGTTAAAATTTGTAATGGGGGGGAAAAAGGGGGGCACTATATTAAGATTCAATGGGGAAGGGAAGGGAGGTTTGGTAATGGAAGTGAATGCCTTGCAGCGCCGTACTTTGTTTGCAGTGGCCTGTCCAGGCTGAGTCTGTTTGAGCAATGTACAGATGGGACTCTGACAGTCCTACAGCTGTTCCCTTAATTGTCCATTAAGTGTTCTATTGATTCCTTGATTCAAAGTCCTTGTCTTTCAGTTCAACCTATCGTGTGAAGTGGCAGGTACATTCCTTGCAGAATGACAGAGCTGCCTGAAACCTAACATTGTGGGCTGCCAGTTTCAATTGAGCCCCCTGCTTTCAAAGGAAAAGGCTTGGTTAAAGCAGCTCTGTAATGGCTAGATGGGTTTTTAAGTTTCCAAACTTTGAGCATCAATCAATTAAAGCAGCCTTAAAGGGAAACGACCTTTAATTCTTCCTAAAGGATATCTTCCTGCAACTGGGTGAATGAAAACAATGGGCACGGTGTTACTAGACTTCTTCAGATTTTCTTCAAGTCATTATGATGTGAGCCTTCAAGATCTTATTTTAATTACAAGTTGGATCTTGTTCTCTCTCTCTCTCTCTCTCTCTCTCTCTCTCTCTCTCTCTCACACACACACACACACACACACACTTACATAAAAAAGCTAGATCATGGCTGATTCTGGATTATGTCATTCAGAAACTTGTTTAAAATCATCTTTCTCTAACCCAAAAGAAGTGAGACATAAGATGCGTATTTGTAGAGCGGACCATAAATCTTCAGAGAAGCAGATAGCCCCAGATAAGACTGTAAAAGTTATTTAGTTCTCCACAGGAAGAGGTTTATTAATCTAAAATCTCCAGTCCTCTGTGCCATGATTTGGTTTTCATACAATATTTCATTTCTTACAATTGCAGGAAAAGGTTGTACCTTAGGCACCAAAGGGATAGCCTCAAAGCTGAGACCGAAGCAGCACAGAAGCAAGGATAGAAAATGTATTAATTCTCCTCCAACCTTTCAAATTATGTTATTTAAAAAGTTGTGATATCTAATGCTAGTGTTGAATCATTAGTGTTACAATTGTCAAACACAGTTTTAAATGTAATGTTTTGACAAAAAAAATATTACTATACCAGTGTTACAATAACTGTTTTAGGTTTTTCAGTTTCACCTTATCTGAGCTGTGTATGGTACCGTGTTTCCCCGAAAATAAGACACTGTCTTATATTTTTTTTGGCTCCCAAAAACACACTAGGTCTTATTTTCGGGGAGTCTTATATATTTATGGTGCCAAATAGTGGTGTGAGTGTGTAGGGGTGTTTCATGGTGCACGGTTGCTCCCTGAAAAGTCTTCCTGGAACTGGAGATTTACACTAGGTCTTATTTTCGGGGTAGGTCTTATATTAGGGCAGGTTTAGAAAATAGTGCTAGGTCTTACTTTCGGGGTAGGTCTTATTTTCGGGGAAACACGGTATTTTAAAAGGTTACAATTTCACAGTTCTATTATTTTAATTAGCTATTGAATGTTGAATCAAATTCACTGTATAAAGAACATTAGGGTACCTCTGCACATTCCCTTTCACCAGCAACATATGTTTTCTATACAAATGTTTAGGCAGCCCTAGTTATATTGTATGTTTCAATTTGACCAGTTTGCCTAAGCATTTGTATACAATTGTAGTTAGCTAAGTGTCTGTTTTTGCTCCAGGAATTTTTTCCCACTCTTTCTTAAAGAACTCTTCATGCTCAGAAATATTTTTAAGTCTTCTTGCATCCAAGATTGCATCTTTCAGATCTCTTTGCAGACTTTGAGTAATATAGGTAGTCCTCTACTTATGACTGCAATTGAGCCCAAAGTTTCTGTTTTTTTAATCTTCATGCTCAGAAATATGTCTTCTTGCATCCAAGATTGCATCTTTCAGATCTCTTTGCAGACTTTGAGTAATATAGGTAGTCACTTATGACTGCAATTGAGCCCAAAGTTTCTGTTTTTTTTACACATTTATATGGCCCTTCTCCGAGACTCAGGAGGAGCACAACCCAATGTGCTCAGCAATAGCCTACATTCCATTGTATATGCCTGCTTATTACTAAGCGGCATTTTTACAAAGTCAGCTTATTGCCTCCAACAATCATGGGTCCTCATGTTGCTAAGAAAGATACTGAAGTCTAGAAACTATAGAGATTATTTCAATATTTTTATCTCCAAAGTTACCAAGTTCTTTATGGTCACTTTGGTAGTATGTTTGAGATCATTGTCTCATGCAATACCTAACCATTTGGTGGGCTTCAGTTTTGTGACTGACTGTGGGATATTAACTTGAAAGCTAACTAAAATCTCTCCTAGAACTGTCAGAAAACAGAATCCATAGATTACTGCAAATGACCAGCTAAAAGGTTTAGACCAGTAGCTCACAATAGAGTATTGCTTATACAAGAATACTCTGTGATGATGGTTGTCGAAAAGAACCTTTTTTTGGTAAACCTTTCACAAATGCCATGATCTAGAGCAGGGCTGTTAAACTCGTGGACTAAGGGTTGGATGCGTCACATGCTGGCCATGCCCACCCCCAGTTTAGTGAAGGGGGAAAAAAGTCACGATACGTCACCAGTTAAACTTGAAACATGGTGGATAATGTGTTAGGGACTGAAAAACAAACATTGGGAAGCTACAGCAACAAAAGTTACCTTTGGGAGGAAAAAGCATTAGAAGAATTTGCCAAACATTAAGCACATGGTTGGTAATATTAGGCTTTAGGATTACATGAGTGCCAATGGCACAGGAAATATTGTGCAGGCGAAAGAAGGAATGGATTCAGTAAGTATCAACATATCTGGAAGTGAATATTGGAATGTCTGAAATGATATAGGGATTCCAGCCTTAGCAGGGGGCTGGACTAGAAGATCCCCAAGATCCCTTTCAACTCTGTTTTTCTGTTATTCTGAATAACAGAGCCTATTCTGAATTCACAGCCCATGTCAGCTCTGAAATAATAAGCTGACTAATGTCAGCTTTTAAAATAATAAGATGCCACAAATTAGACTGGAATTATACCACATTCATAGAAGTTATGGCCGTATTGATATAATTTTGAAAGCCTGAGTTTTGTCCTCTGTCCTGTCAGTCACTCAGAGCTTCTTTCTCAAGCTTTCCCTGTTTCCCAGACCTATGTTTGTCCAACATAGTGTCTAGTGCCTAGTGTCTCTCCAAGGTTATCTTTGTAGCTGTCTTTGTAAGTCAGAAAATCTTGCTGGATGGTGATATTTTATGGAAGAGGGGATTCAACCAAATGTATTTTCTGAATATGAGTGAGGCCACCCAAGCTATATTTGCTATATTTTCTGGAAGAATCTCCATACAATTAATGGAGCAAAAGGCCGTGTATAATATGGGTTTTCTTGGGCCTACTCAATGAGTTAAATCTAGAGAAAGTCTGTAAGAGTTTATTTGGAGGGAAAGATTTGGACAACATCAGAGATAGAGCCAGCAAAATGGTCTAATTTGTTTCCTTCACATGGTGTATAAATGAGGAACCTTTCTCAATCTATTGTTATTCCTTTATTTAGCCTGATCCTCTTCGTTATAGGATTTGGTTCTGCCCTCTGGATTATGACTGACTGCCAGCTGCCTTCAATTTGGCAGTTCGAATCTCACCAGGCTCAAGGTTGAACTCAGCCTCCTTCTGAGGCGGGTAAAATGAGGACCCAGATTGTTGGGGGCAATATGCTGATTCTGTAAACTGCTTAGAGAGAGCTGTAAAACACTGTATAGTGGTATATAAGTCTAAGTGCTATTGCTATTGCTATATATATCTAGTCGGGTAAATATTAGTTTATCTTTATTTGTAGCATGTATGGGACTAAATTTGAGGCACCATGCAATAGAAATTGCAATATTGAGATGTGAAGAATATGTGCAAGCAGGGTTTCAGTCCATAAATACCGTATACAAATATTTGTTGTGCATTTTCAGGAGCTATATTAAAGCCTATTTATGTCAGATGGTGATTGGCTGGAGAGGATTATCAGTAAAACTAATCTGGTCAGACACTCGGCACTTTTCAACGTATACTTAGTAGGAATTCTTGTAGGCATTTTCAGGTACTGACTTTTGTCTTGTTGAATGAACTTCAACTACACTAAATTTTAAGTAAATTTGTGATGACTGAGCAATCTACATTGGCTGAGTTGAAATCTAATAACCCACAGGACAAATTAATTTTCAACAAAAAGGGCAGAAACCTCAAGTGCCACAAGCCTATGGAATCTCTGACTCTCTCTCTGGAGCCATTTTTGCAAATCACGACTGCTATTCATAATCTAAATCAGTCTCTTTTAGCAGCAGAAAGATCTTTTCTCATGACAAAATAGAAGATGACTTTCATTAAGGCCTAACATGTACAAGCTATTTTAAATTTATTGGTGCTTTTCTATTAGATGGGTTAAGGTTCCTTTGTCTATGGAAATAGGCAAATTTCAGGTGTAAAACTTAAAAATATAAATTGTTATGCTCTCCAGAAAGTTCTGGCACTCTCTTTTTATATCAGTAATAAAGTCAGGTGATTAAACCTTCCAGATTTTCAACTGTAACATTTAGCAAATGGGTAGCAAGAGGGAAAGAATGAAGTGGATCAGTTTTTGCAATGCTTTAAGTTCAATGACATGTTTTTAATTTTATTTTTTTCCCAGCATTTACTACCCATGTTTTTTCCTAACCAATTAGCAAACAGATTGATTTCCAACGTTCTGTCTTTCCTACTTTTCATAATGTATATCTTTGAGTCTTTTCTTTCAGACCTAAAATGTTCTGTACCCATCTATAATACTTTAGGTTAGCTCAGTTATTTACTATGTCTATCCTCAGTAAATACCCTGAAATGAAAAAACCAGAGAACACATTTTACTTTAGAGATTGTTTTAATGGACTAGAGTTCCATCAGAAAACAGAGAAGGCTTCATTGACATAGTTCCCCCAAAAAACAATGAAATTTGTTCTTTATTTAATTATGCAATTTGTAGCCACTCATATTTCTTAGGGCAGTGTGTATAATACCATCCTATGTATCCTCTTTAAAGATAGATGTTCCAATGCCAGTTTTTGGATTTCACATCTTAGCAGGTATATGAACTCTCTTTTTGGCCACTCTATTCATCACATTACACAATTTTTGGTGTAACTGCCATGATATAATATTCTTTTACTTGAATATGTATGATATTTTTCAACAAAATGATAATCCTGAAAATTAATTTCATTTTGGGACAAAATGTAATTGTATAGAAGGAGGAGATCTTCTATTTTGCATAGCAATGTTCAAAACCTCTACATGTAACTGAATTACATCTTTCTTTTCCTACTTAAATAAGCAGTGTCCTTCCCACCCAATCAACAGCAAGGACACCATTTTGTAGACTTATATGAAGGTGATCAAGTATGACAGGCAAGGGTTTTCTCTAGCTCTTATTCTCTTGAATGTTAAATGTTCA
Source organism: Naja naja (assembly GCA_009733165.1). NCBI lineage: Eukaryota > Metazoa > Chordata > Lepidosauria > Squamata > Elapidae > Naja > Naja naja. Next base: position 74,203,100 of record CM019150.1, read on the forward strand.
AACTTTCATGAAATATATTTATGAAATATAAATTGGGTGTCCTAGTACTTGATAATAAGTAAGCCATGTCTTGTGGTTTGTCCACCCTATGAATGTAGTATATTCTCTTGGGCAGCCAAGAAAAGCTGTTGCACAGACATTTGGTGCCAGGGTTATAACATTTAAGATATAGCAAGCTTCATGTTGTTGCCCAAAAGCAATAGAGGGAATTTTGAAAGACAATTCAAGATCACTATTCAGTTTGTAATCATATACAATCACCAACAATCACTTTTCAGTTTGTAATCTACTGCATCATAGACTGTTTTTTGCCTTTCATCTGGATCCAAACAATGCTTTCCTGATGAACCGTCCTTAGCTGAACAATGAGCATACCAAATGTCAGCTAAGAATAGCTGAAGAAAAATTCAGAAGTGTAATTAAATAATTATTTGAGCCAATCCTCAAGAAACTATGCACTTGATGCATTGGGGGTGGTGGGGGTGGTTTTTGACACTATTTCAAAATGGAATATTTTTCACAGACCTATTTTGGAGATCACAAAAACAGGGAGCAAGCAGGGAACCTATGGAAAGGGCTTGGAACCTGGGGGTCCTCCTGGATTCACGGCTCAAGTTAGAGGAGCAGGTGGGAGCCGTGGCCAGGGGAGCCTTTGCCCAGGTCCGGCTGGTTCGCCAGCTATGCCCGTTTCTGGACTGAAATGCCCTGCGCACAGTCACTCATGGTCTTGTGACCTCCCAACTCGACTACTGCAACTCTCTCTATTTAGGGCTGCCCTTGCATGTCATCTGGAGATTGCAGCTGGTGCAGAATGCAGCCACGCGGGTGGTGATGGGGGTCTCCCGATACTCCCATGTTACACCCCTCCTGCGCGACCTGCATTGGCTGCCGGTTGCTCTCCAGGTGAGATTCAAGGTTTTAGTATTAACATTCAAAGTCCTACAAGGCATGGGTCCGGGATATTTGAGGGAGCATCTCCTGCCAATATCAAGTACCAACCGCCCTGTTCGAGCACACAGACAGGGGCTTCTCGGTGTGCCATTGGCAAGTCAATGCTGGCTGGTGACACCCCGGGGATGGGCCTACTCTGTGCCGGTTCCCACCCTATGGAATCAACTACCCCTGGGGCTCCGCCTGGCCCCTGACCTTCGCACCTTCCGCCACAACCTGAAAACCTGGTTATTCGAACAGGCTGGGCTGTGCTGATCTCCTGGGGGGGGGTGTTAAATTTTAAATGGTATCCTGGGGTTTTAACTTAAACTAGACTTGTTATTGTTTAATATTGTTTTAAATTAATTTATTGTTGTGTTCTGGTTTTAATTGTGAGCCGTCCCGAGTCCTCGGAGATGGGGCGGCATACAAGTCTAAATAATAAATAAAATAAATAAAGATGTACAATGTCAGTGTAGTGCAGATCTTAAATTGTGTACTTATGGTGATTGTTTCACCTTGTAACCACATCTTTTTTAAAAAGTTTTTTATTTTATTTTTTACAAACATTCCATCTTTTCTTTAAACTGTGTCGTCTGAGTACAAGTATCTTGTGCCATAATATTTATGGTTAATACAATTTCCTTACCATAACAACAATAATTACATTACATTCTTATTTTAAACTACTATACATAATGTATCTTATTGTTGCCCAAATCTGAACTGAATTTGTTTATTTCCAAACACAAAACTTATATATTCATCTCCATTTTCTTCTTATTCTTTTCCTCTCCCTCACTTGCCATCTTTTTATAAGACTAAACTAATACTGAATAAGGGATTGTCTCAGTATCAGCCATCTCAAATTTACAGTAAACACATGCTGTGGAAGTCCAATGAAGAGGAAAAGGTTCATTGGGGCCTTGCTATATGATCCTTGCTGGGAGAAATTAGGAATCTAATTTAATTTAATTAGGAAATTAGGAAACTGGGTTATTCAATAAAGCTGTGGACAATCATTCCTCCCTCCCCCTTTGGACAAGGAGTTTCAGAAGAGATATATTTGTTTATGCATGTACATACACATAAATCCAGACATTTTAATTAGTTATAGCTTCGTAGATTAGATAGGTAGGTAGATAGATAGATAGATGATAGATACATAGATAGATAGATAGATAGATAGATAGATAGATAGATAGATAGATAGGGTCACTTTTAAATACATGAAACGGCTGCCTCACCTTGTGGCAATTGGTTATTCCATGCATTTATTTTTATTTATATATCCTCATAGGGTTGTTCTATATATTTATATGTAAAACAACTCTGTGGGATGGGATGGGATGGGGTGGGCTGGTTGAGAGAGATTGACTAGCCCAAAGTTACTCAGCTGACTTTCATGCCAAGTCAGGGCTACAACTCAAGTCTCTTGGTGTCTAGCCTGGTCTCCCACCCACTAGACCAAGCTAGTACTGAATCTCGATGCTTTTCAGATAGCATTATGTTCAATTTTCTCTTCCTGATGTATTTCGTTGCTGACTCCTATCTAATGCATGTGCATATTTATTTATTTATTTATTGTTTGGATTTGTATGCCGCCCTATCTCTCAAAGGACTCAGGGCGGCTCACAACACTAAAAACACAAAATACAAAATTTAAAAGTACTAAAAGATATTAAATAAAAACCCAAACAATATCTAAAATCCCACGAACTTCCAGTGAAACCCATAAAACCCATAAAACCCACCCCTCAGTCCAGGCCGGCCTGTTGGAACAACCACGTCTTTAGGTCTTGGTGTGTATTTAGTTATATCCACAGAAAAAGAGACCCAGTTTGGTGTAGTGGGAGATGGTAGTTTCTACACCTGCCTTTGTCAATGATGGGTAACCATGGGCCAGTTACTCTCTCTCAGCCCCAGAAGGTCTCAAAACCTTGCCAAAAAACCCTGTAGGGATTAGTCCAAATTGTCTCCTAGAGTCAACGCTGACTTGAAGACTTAAAAAAAATCAAAGCAGAAACAGGGACCAAGGTTCACAAATATGAATAATTTGCTTTTTTGAGGAAGAAAAAAGAAATCCCCCCAGAAATACATTTGTGGTCCAAGAGATGATTCCAATCCTTGAAAATTCAGGTGACTATTTGCAACCTACCCCTTTCCTTATACTTTGGAAGCAGCAGAATGATAAGTCTGATTAAACATGATCCAAAAAGGGCTTGCAGGTAGCACTGTTTACTAACATTTCAATTTCTATGCCTCATTTATTAGTCTTAGAATAAAAAGGTTAGCGGGGGGCTCAGGATTGTCTTTAACCTTGATGATATTCCACTGAAGCAGCATAATGACTCTTAATTGCTTAAGTGAAGAGCACATGTTGACATGTCCTTCTTGGTGCTTAAAGCTCTGTGCCTAAACCATTATGCTAATTCAAGCATTATATACACTGAAGTATTTATGGGACTGACACAAATGATGTTGCAAGTAAAGGGCTGTGAAATGGTCTGTAAACAGAGAGAATTGATTCCAGGCCCAAAGCTGTGCTTGTTAAAGTCACAGGCATTGAACATCCAGCCCCACCATTTCTATCCAGATTGTCAAAGTGGGTCAGTCGGTGTCAACAGGCCTGCCATTATAGATCAGATGGGTGGTTTCATAATATGCAAACCAATCACACAAATGGAAATTAAACCCAGAAGCTATTGATACCTATTGCCTGCTGCTTGCTCTGGAAAAGAGCAGTTGGAAGTGGGCTGTGCTAGCAATGAAACATTTCTGAGTTCAATATTTACTACTTGGCAAATGATATCTAAAGTGTAGGCAGTGTAATGAAGTGTAATGAAGAGATTAAAATACACATACACATGATCTGTTAGGATTTGGGGGCCCAGTGTTCACTTTCTAAATGGGAAGAGCTACATCAGGGGTACCCAATCCCTGGTCCGTGGACTGGCACCAGTCTGCGGCATGACAGGAATTGGGCCATGCAAACAAACGAAGCCCCATCCACAGAATACAGGCAGCCCACAAAACTATGCCACCTCCCGTCCACAGAAAATCCTGTCTCCACAGAACCGGTCCCTGGTGCCAAAAGGTTGAGGGCCACTACATTACACTCTCACCTACCTCCAGTCAGATTGTTTGCTTAACTTGGCCTAATAAATACAAGTAGTCAACTTACAATCACAATTGAGCCCCAAATTTCTGTTGCTAATTGTTGCCCCATTTTATGACCTTTGTTGCTACAATTGATAAGTGGATCACTACAGTTGTTAATCACATGGTTTCAGGGGTGAGCTGCTGGGAATTTGCAGGGGTGCAGGAGAGCCCCTAGCTAAGATTCTGTGCAGTTTGGAGAACTCCCAAATGCCACTCCTGGCTGGCCCACCCCTCCCTTCCCAGGAGTCCCCATGCAGCCTGTTTTGGATGCAGGTAACTGCAGGGTGTGCCTGGAGGCTCAGGTAGGGTGAAAAATGGGCCTCCCAAAAGTTTAAAAAGGCCGGAAATGGGCGTTTCAGGCTTCCAGAGAGACTCAGGAGGGCAAAAACTGCCCTCCCCCACCGGCTGTGGTGCAGGAGGCCAACTAGGCCACACCTGTCATGGCCATGTCCACCCAGCAACCGGGCAGAGAACCTGTTGTTAAACTTTTTGAAGCCCACCCCTGCATGGTTGTTAAGTGAATCTGGCTTAATCATTGACTTTGCTTGTCAGAAAGTCACAAAGGATGATCATATGACCCCAGGATACTGCAACCATCATAAATAGATGCCAGTTGCATCTTATTATATTCTTTCTAAGAATGAGCTGAGGCAGGCATTGATGAATGAAACAATGTTTATTGTAACAAAGAAACAGTTTACCAGAGTCTGCCGATATGTTGCTGAATTGGCCAGCTGACGAGTAACAGCTGATGCTGCCTGACAGCTCCCTTTTATAGTTCACTGTCAGGCTGCTCAGCCAATCAGAACAAACAAAACTCCCGCTCAAAATGCGGACCAACAATTAGAACTTCTGTAGAACACAATACTCCTTTCCCCCAGCTAGGAGCATGTGTAATTGTTTAAATAGGTGGGCGTTGTCTCTCTCGCCCCGACCTGCGCAGTTCAGTCTTTGCAGCTGGTTGGAATAGATCGGCTGTCACCAAATGCTCTGGACGTGGCGGCGCTGGACTTCTCACTGAAGCTGAGTCGGACTCTGTGAGGAACTCGTCATCAGGTAAGTTTGTGTCAGCACGCGCATCACTCAGTGTCTCATACTCCTGTGCATCATACCCACAAAACATTCCCTCTGTTTGTTCGTTCCCCTCTGAGTTACTCTCGGATGAGCCCCAACGACCTCTCAATTGGTCAATATGGCATCACCATATTCTGCCATCCTGTAACCCAATTTTATAAGACCTGGGGCCTGTGACAGCCACTACTTGGCCTGGAAGCCAAAGAGGATTACCCCCCAAATTCCTAGCATATACAGGGTCATTTACCTGGAACGACCTCACCTGGCTAAAGGAATCTAAGGGAATTGAAGGACAGTAGCTTGGATAGAGCCTATCTAAATTATTTCTAAGCTTCCTTCCCATCAGCAGCTCTGCTGGAGAATGATTTGTCACTGAGCTAGGGGTGATATGTTGTGATATAAATAAGTGGCTAATTTTGAGTGCCAATCTTTTTTTAAAAAATTACATTTATATGCCGCCCTTCTCCGGAGACTCAGGGCGGCTTATAATTTTTGGGATGCAACCCAGTGTGCTCAGCAATAGCCTTCATTCCATTGTATATGACTGCTTATTACTAAGCGGCATTTTTACAAAGTCAGCTAATTGCCCCCAACAATCTTGGGTCCTCAATTTACCCAAGGATGGAAGGCTGAGTCAACCTTGAGCCTGGTGGGATTCGAGCCTACAGCAGTTGTAGGCAGCTGGAACTTAAGTGCAGGCAATTAACAGCCTGAGCCACCAAATCTTCTCCCTCGAGTCTGCCTAAAACCTCCTTGCCTGCCTTTACAGCCCTTTCAGCTTGTCCATTCGCTGCCGGGTGATAAGGGGCTATCAAAGCATGCTGGACCCCCTTCTTAGCTAGAAACAATTCAAACTTAGCTGATACAAATTGTGGACCATTGTCCAAAACAAGAACATCTGGAAACCCATGAGTTGCAAACCAATGGTCTAACACTTTTATGACAGCTTCCAAAGTAGTAGAATGCATGAGGGACAACTCAACCCATTTGGAGTAAGAGTCCACTACAATTAAGAATATGCGGCCATGGAAAAGGCCCTCCAAATCTATGTGGACTCGTGACCATGGGGACTTAGCCGATTCCCATTCTCCTGGATTGGCAGCTGGTGGGGCAGGCCTCGATAGTTGACGTGCCTGGCATGTCCTGACCTTAGTAGTTATGTCTGCATCTATGCCTGGCCACCAGATATAACTCTTTGCCAGTGCCTTCATTCTGGCAATACCCGGATGTCCTTCATGTAAACTATCAATTATCCCAGGCCTCAACCTGCTAGGGACAATGACACGTCAACCCCATAATAAACACCCCTGCTGGGTGGACATCTCATGCTGCCTGGCTCTAAAAGGTAAGAATTTGGTGTTTAATTTTCCTTCGGGCCAACCCCTTCTCACCCAGTCCAAAACTTAATATTACTTGGTCTCTTGATGGACATTGAGCAATATCTGCTGCAGTCAGAGGTAATTGTTGATCATCCAAAGAGAACACAGTTAATGATGGTGCGGGGTCAATTACAGGGGTTGGTAAAGGACAACGGCTTAAAGCATCTGCACAACTAAGGTGTTTCCCAGCTCTGTGTATTAATGTATATCAGTAGGCAGCAAGGAATATTGGCCACTTAGTCATTCTTGGAGACAATATTTATTTATTTATTTATTTATTTATTTATTTATTTATTTGGACTTATATTCCGCCCCCTTTCCGCGAGGACTCAATACTGTAGGACTTGGATGATCTCCAGACAAAATGCCCAATAAAGGTTTGTGATCAGTCACAAGCTGAAAATGGTGACCGTAAAGGAACTCATGAAAATTCTTAACAGAAGTGACTGCTGCTAGGGTTTCCTTACCGATCTGGGCATAATTTCTCTCAGTACTTGATAAAGTCCTGGAGAAATATGCAATCAGTGCTTCCAGGCCATTTGGCAATTTGTGTGCCAGCACTGCACCTATCCCAAAAGGGGATGCATCGCAGCATAGTACCAAAGGTAAATCCCTGTCAAATTGTATTAACACACTATCGGATGACAGTAGAGCTTTAACAGCATTGAAAGAAAAGTCCTCTTTGGGCCCCCATGTCCAAGAAGCATTTGCATCCAATAATCTGTGTAATGGCTCTGCCACTGAAGCCTTATGTGGGAGAAAAGAGCTACAGAAATTTAGGAGCCTCAAAAATGCCTGTAGCTCAGTCATGCTGGATAGTGCAGGGGCATCCTTAATAGCTCTTACCTTGGATTCAATGGGATGAATACCTTTAGCATCTATGTGATATCCCAAAAAATCCACTTGGTTGACTGCAAATTTGCATTTGTTTTCCTTCAATTTCAAGCCTGCTTGTTTGAAACATGTTAGGACCCTTCTGAGATGCTTGAAAAGTTCATCTTTGTTGCATGTGGAAATAAGAACATCATCAAAGTAGGGTACTACCCCCAGAATGCCTTGAAGTAGTCTCTCTATAAGGCATTGGAATAACCCTGGTGCTACTGAAACTCCAAATTGTAATCTTGTACATTTAAAAGCACCACGATGGGTGACAATAGTCTGTGCCTCTGCTGTAAAGTTGTCAACCAGTAACTGTTGATAGGCCTGGGCCATATCCAGTTTTGCAAAAATAGACCCCTTTCCCAGTGAGTGCAATAAATGTTGAATTATTGGCACTGGGTAAGCATTGGTTTGCAAGGCCTTATTTATGGTACTTTTATAATCAGCGCAAATTCTGATAGAACCATCATGCTTCAAAGGTGTCACAATAGGGGTTTCCCATTTTGCAAAATCTGTGGGTACTAGAACCCTTGGGCTATCAATTTATCCAATTCTGCATCAACTTTAGGCCTTGATGCAAAAGGAACTCTTCTAGTTTTAACCTGATGGGTGCTATATTAGGGTCCAAGGTAAATGAGATTGGAGTTCCTACATATTGACCTAATTCATCACTAAATACCTCTTTAAAGTCTTCAATAAGGCTTGTAAATCCTGATCCTGAATGGAATGTATTCCAGATACTGTAAGTCCCAAAGATTTAAACCAGTCTAACCCTAATAGGCTTGGTAGGATGCCTTCTACTATTGTGAGAGGAAGTAGTCCCTCCAAATTTTGAAATTGGATACTAAATTTTCCTGTGCCAATTACTGGAATAGAACAGCCTTGGTAGTCTTTTAGGGACAGTTTGCATGGCTGGAGACATTTCTTTGTGATGGCAGGAGCTAACCTTTTAAAGTGCTCCAGGATACAATGGATAGCAATGAGCCGGTATCAACTTCCACTGGACACTGCTTTCCTTCTAAGGAGACAGTTACATGAATTTTGTTAGTGTAAATCTGGTTAGAAAAATTGTTAGGTGACTTAGAATTGTAAGAAGCCCTAGTAATAGTAAAACATTCTTCTTGTTTTTGTGATCTAATCTGGGGCTGGTATTGTGGATTAAAGTTTTTTCCAGGTTTGCAAAACCTAGCTATATGTCCCTTCCTTTGGCATTTAAAACAAATTACGTTTCTAAATCTGCATGTGGATCTAAAATGATTACCACCGCAACTCAGGCAGGTTGTTTGCGGTTGCATAGGTTTGTTATCAGGAATCCAATTCTTTCGCTGCAGTGGAGGCTGTCCTCTGAGGTGATTTACATCTTTCTCGGCTTCAGAACTTTCATCAGGAAAACTGTCATCATAATGCACGGCAGTGCTTGGTTTGTTTGTAGTATTGCTGTTAGAGCCTTGTATCTCGGCAGCAGAGAGAATTGACATTTCTGCCACTTGAGACTCCTCAACAGCCCTTAAGGGTTAAATTGCCCTTGGCAAGCAAATGTCTTTGAAGCCTGAGATCTCTTACTCCACATACTAATTGATCAAGCAATTGATCCTCGAGATCCTGGAACCCGCAATGTAGTGCAGCCATATAGGTACTGGAGGGCAGCCATATAGGTACTGATAGTCTCTCCCTCAGCCTGTATTTGTCTTCTGAATGCATGCTGCCTCGCAATCCTAAATGGTTTAGGTGAGTAATGATTACTTAAAAGTTCTTGTAAATCTTCCAATGATACCGCTTTAACAGTCTGAGGCACCAACAATGCTGTGGCGGTATCAAAAACCACAGTCCTGCAAAAGCTTAAGAAATACACTTTTTTCCTATGGTTTGAAATCTCAGACAAATCAGCAGCATCTAAGAAACAGTCAAAACGATTAATGTAAGATTCCCAAGTTTCTGACAATGGGTGAAAACACGGAAATGTCGGAGCAGTCAACATCTTGTCTATCCTGAGGTAAAAAAAGCCAACACAATACCTCCGGCTCTGTTCTTCCTCAGCTTCAGGCAGGCATCCCACCTTCGTTGCCAATATTATATTCTTTCTAAGAATGAGCTAAGGCAGGCATTGATGAACAAAACAATATTTATTGTAACAAAGAAGCAGATTACCCGAGTCTGCCGATATATTGCTGAATTGGCCAGCTGACAGGTAACAGCTGATGCTGCCTGACAGCTCCCTTTCATAGTTCGCTGTCAGGCTGTTCAGCCAATCAGAACAAACAAAACTCCCGCTCAAAATGCAGACCAACAATTAGAACTTCTGTAGAACACAATACATCTGAATTTTGATCACATGACCACAGGGATGCTGCAATGATCGTAAGAGTAAAAGACGGTTATAAGTTACTTTTTTCAGTGCCATTGTAACTAAACAAATGGTTGTAAGTTGAAAACCACCTGTAACAGTTCCATTTTCACTAATTAATTGAATTACTGTTAAAATTAATATTCACAGAAGAGTACAAGTGATGACCAATGCAGGCTTCAAAACAATTTTTCCTTCTATACATTATTTTGTAATTTCACTGAAATAATTGGAGGTTAGAGCATGCTATGTGACCATGCAATCAATCCCTTGATTTGGATATCTAACTTGAGCAAAGATCAGAGAATTATAACTTTCACAAGGAGGAGTTTTCTTTACAAAAAATACAGCTACTTCCATTCAAAAGCAGAAATAGTTGTAAGAGAAGTGACCCCAGATTAGCAATGTTGGACAAAGAATAGGCCAAGCGACTCACTGAAAACCAAATGTAAGCCTAAACACTCTGTTTACAGGTAGTCCTTGATTTATGACTATAATTGAGCCCACAATTTCATTGTAAGTCATGATGTTAGTGAAGCAGGTCTCCTTGTGGCTAGGCTCAATTTTATGACTTTTTTTTTTGCAGCAGTTGTTAACTGAATGCAGCAACTTTAAAACAAATACCGTGGTCATTAAGCAAATGCTTGCAGTTGTTAAGCGTTCTCATTTTCACTCTGCAATAATAATAATAATAATAATTTATTCGACTTGTATGCCGCCCTTCTCCCTAAGGACTCAGGGCGGCTAACAATAAAACAAGACCAAATTTACATAAAACAAGCATTAAATATAACAAGTCAGAATAAATAACAATAAAACATTAAAACATTAATTAAAATAATTAAAACAGTAAAAAATCCCACCTGGGTCATTCCAGGCTGGCTTGTTGAAATAACCAAGTCTTTAGGTCCCAGCGGAAGGAGCCAGGTCAGGGGCCAAATGGAGATCCACGGGAGATGGTTCCAGAGGGCAGGGCTCACAGGAAGGCCCTTGGGAACCGCCACACAATGTCTTATTGCTCCTGTGGGAGCAACAGGACGATCAGCATCACATGATACTGGCAAGGCTCCCGCTAGCAATACCCTGGACCCAAGCCATTGTTTTCTTTTTTTGCTGAAATTACAGTCATGTGGCCACAAGGCACTGTGAACAGCTGTAAATGCAGGCTGGCAGCCAAGTACTCAAAATATGGTCATGTGACTGTGGGAGAAGGGGGCAGATGTTGGAACTATGGATCTGAGTACCCTTTTCAGGGTCTGTTGTAACTTTGAATAGTTGCTAAGCCACCAGTCACAAGTTAGAGACTACCTGTATATCCTGCTGCCCCCTTGTAGTTCATAGGTCATGAGAGCAGTGGTGGGATTCAAAAATTTTTACTGCCGGTTCTGTGGGTGTGCACTTTGTGCGCACACACGTGTGCGGAGCATTCTAAAACAGACAATTTTAAATTGAAAACTTACCTTACCATCAGCATTGATGAGTAAAACAGCTAAGGTGCAGCAATCTGCTCTGCCACGCCTATCAGCTGAGCTACAAACAAAGGAAGTATAGCACAGGAATGGGCAGGAGGGTGGGGCCAACTGCTGACCAGTGCTACCAGATCGCTAGAACTGGTGCGAATTGGCAGTAAAATCAGGGCCCTTGGCTTTTATTGCCAAAAATGACGATGCCTGTCAGCCTATCCAAGTAGGCCAGATGAGTAGGCCAAAGCCATTAAAGCTAATTCTCATTTTATTATGAGGTTAGAATAAGAGGATCTTACTAGAGCAGGGGTGTTACACTCATATTGTCACATGACATATGATGACATTTTTCCCCTTCATTAAACCAGGCATGGGCATAGCCAGTGTGTGACATATCTGGCCCACGGGCTGTGAGTTTGACAGCCCGTACTAGACCCATTTAGACAAGGCTGTCAAACTCATGGCCCATGGGCCGGATGCATCATGCGCTGGCCATGCCCATGCCTAGTTTAGCAAAGGGGGAGAAGTCACAATATATCACGTGATGTCACTGTGATGACACGTATTTGACACCCCAATTTAGATATACTGTAGTGGTGAAGCCTCTAGGTTAGAAACTGGGAGACTGTGAGTTCTAGTCTTGCCTTAGGCACAAAGCCATTTGGGTAACCTTAGATCAGTTACACTCTCTCAGTTCCTGCTTCTGAAATATTTCTAAAACAACTGTAGGGACCATCCTCTAAGGGCCTTTTTAAAAACTCCACAAAAAAAATTAAAAGAAGCATCTTGTGGGTTTGCCATAAAAATTATGACTGAGAAGCTGCCCACTAATTTGTCAAATGCGTGCATAGGAGAATAGATATATGAAACACTCATATTGTCACATGACATATGATGACATTTTCCCCTTCATTAAACCAGGCATGGGCATAGCCAGTGTGTGACATATCTGGCCTGACGGGCTGTGAGTTTGACAGCCCGTGACTAGACCCATTTAGACAAGGCTGTCAAACTCATGGCCCATGGGCCGATGCCCGTGGCCATGCCCAGTGCAAACACAATTAAGCACTGTGATGACACGATTTGACACCCCAATTTAGATATACTGTAGTGCCTCTAGGTTAGAAACTGGGAGACTGTGAGTTCTAGTCTTGCCTTAGGCACAAAGCCATTTGGGTAACCTTAGATCAGTTACACTCTCAGTTCCTGCTTCTGAAATATTTCTAAACAACTGTAGGACCATCCTCTAGGGCCTTTTAAAACTCCACAAAAAAAATTAAAAGAAGCATCTTGTGGGTTTGCCATAAAAATTATGACTGAGAAGCTGCCCACTAATTTGTCAAATGCGTGCATAGGAGAATAGATATATGAAAGTTAAGTGTTTAATAGATTATAATGGTTATGCTGTTTTGTGTACAGATAGTCCTCATCGTGCAAACACAATTAAGCCCAAAATTTCTGTTGCTAGGCAAGGCAGTTTTTAAGTGAGTTGCACCTCATTTTATGACCTTTTTGTCACGGCTCAGAACTGCAGGCGAGAGACATACAGTCATTAAGCAAATTTGGCTTCCCCCATTGACTTTGCTTGTCAGAAGCCGGCTAGGAAACTTACAAAGGGTGATCACATGACCCTGGGACAGTGCAAGTGTCATGAATACATGCCAGTTGCCAAACAACCAAATTTTGATAACGCGACCATGGCGATGTTGCAACGGTTGTAAGTGTGAAAAACGGTCGCAAGACACTTTTTTTCAGTTCTGTTGTAACTTTAAAACAGTCACTAAACAAAAAGATGCAAGTTGAGGACTACCTGTATTCATTTAGATCAAAGTGGTGAGGGCATCAAATCTGTATGGGCCTTAAGGACAGGCCTTTTCTACTAGAGCAAAGGGTTCCAAAAATTGTTCTATGTTGCTAAGTCCAAGTGTCCATTTTAGTGATTGGAAAACTCTGAGGAGCCTGAATGCAGTTGTACTAGCATGTTTTCCCACAAATAAGACTGCGTCTTATATTAATTTTTGCTCCAAAAGCCTAAACAGAGTTTATTTTCTGGTTAAATCTTATTTTCGGGGAAATACGGTACTAAATGCGTCCATCTGGCTGACGATCTTAACTGGAGCTTATTTTAGGGGTAGGGCTTATATTGCATGTTAGGGCTTATTTTCCAGTTAGTCTTATTTTTAAGGAAACTAAGGTTTGAGAGTTTGGCATGAGTGGCTGGGGGATTCTGGGAGTTGAAATCAGTGGTGGGATTCAAAGTTTTTTTTACCACAGTTCTATTGGCGTGGCTCGGTGGGCATGGCAGGGGAAGGATACTGTAAAATCTCCAGTCAGAGGTGGCATTTGCCAGTTCTCCGAACTACTCAATGTTTCTGCTACTGGTTCTCCACAACTGGTCAGAACCTGTTGAATACCACCTCTGGTTGAAATCCACACATCTTAAAGGGGCTGAAGTCAGACAGTCCTGTTGTATAGATGGTCCATCTTTCCTTAAGCTTTATGATCAGAGTCATACAAGTATTACGTTATCTCAGTCTCATGGACAAGGTTTTACATATCACTACATAAGATATATAAAGTGTTGAAAATAGAGAAATTTATCTCCCCTTTTCAAGTGGTGATGGTGGTGGTGAGAATACAGAATATAGAATAACAAGAGTTGGAAGGCACCTTGGAGATTTTCAAGTCCAACCCCCTGCTTGGGCAGGAAACTCTATACCATTTCAGATAAACAGTTATCCAATCACTTCTTTAAAACTTCTAGTTTTGGAGTATTCACAACTTTTGGAGGCAAGTCGTTGCACTGCTTAA
>CM019150.1:74222141-74263421 GCA_009733165.1 Naja naja
GGAACTTTTCAGTAAAAAGAGATGCAAAACATTTTGAGACTGAGGACATGTTGGGTTTTTTCCCAAAAGGGCCAAGGCAAAGGAATGAGAAAAGACAAAAATGATATTTGATTTAACTAATTAGTTTAAATTAAACTAAAATAAAGACTTCAACTTGAGTTCAGCTGCATGGGCCTACATAGACGTATCTATGAGCTTCAAGGTATAAATAAGGAAGCAATTTTCCAGTTGTGGAATGATTTTCCTCAAACTAGCTTTTAGTTTTGTTCTGGTGCCTTCAAGTCAGTTTCCATGCAATTTTCTTGGTAACATTTTTTGTTAGTATTTTTATCATTGCCTTCCTCCCAAAGTTGAGTGAGAGTAATTGGCTCAGAGCCACTCAGCAGGGTTGAGCATGTGAGACTGGCCCAAATCACTCAATGTAGAAAATAATTATTAAACAATATCAGAGTGACATGTGTGTGTGTGTGTGTGTGTGTGAAAGAGAGAGAAACATAACTTCAGTCAACAACAGACTGTGAGGTCCTTGGTGTTCTCTGAGCAGGTTTTTTTCTTGCAGACGTTTTATTACCCAACTAGGTAACATCATCAGAGTGCATCAAAGACCTCACAGTTCAACTTTCAGCTACAAATATTATCTTCTATTGGTGCCACAACATATCATTAATATTCAGAAGTGATTCACACAGATAACTCCCTAATTCCCTGGAGAATAACATGGGGAAAAAGTGTAACACAATTAGACTTTCAAGATTCTGATATCCAAACTCAATAAAATTAGTTTTAGCTTTCCTGGGGAATTTACTACTTAATCTGGTCTACCTAAGTGGATCTAACATTCAATGAATTTTCCCTAAGTGGACTGAACCTGAATCTCCTCAGTCCTGATAAACATCTTAACCAATCACTATATCTACTGTGATCTCCCAGGAAGTCCAAAACCTCTCCTGTAAAAATTCAATGTACCACTTCTGTACTATGCTGTCTATACTGCAGAGAACCTGCGTGGATATATCAAATGTTTGTTTTTACTGGGAACTCCCTTATTGTCACTTGTGGGTTGAGTTCCTGCCAGAAGACAAAGAAAAAAGCTTGTATCCTCATTGTGGTACTGTAGAATCAGGAGCATCTTTCCACCCAAGATGAATTCAGTCAGGATCCTGCTAGACTTATGAAAAGCCCTTAAGACATGATATACTCAAGTTAATTGTGCCTGCAATGTACAAGTGGTCTTCAAGTTACAACCAGAACTGAGCCCAAAATTTATGTTTCTAAGTGAAACGTTTGTTGCATGAGTTTGCCACATTTTACCACTTTTCTTGCCACATATTGTTAAGTGAATCATTGCATCTCTTAAGTTAGTAACGTGGTTGTTAAGTGAATCTGGCTTCCCCATTGACTTTGCTTATCACAAGGTCTCAAAAGGAGATCGCATGACCTCAGGACAATGCAACTGTCATAAATATGAACCACTTGCCAAGCATCTGAATTCTGATCATGTGACCAAGGGGATGCTGCAACAGTCATAAGTGTGAAAAACAATCATAAATTGCCTTTTTTTTAGCACCGCTTAACTTTGAACGGTCACTCAATGAACTGTTGTAAACCGAAGACTACCTCTATTCATTTATTATTGATGGATTGTATCCTTAGTTGCCATTCTTTTGCTTGTCTGTTCTGGTTACCTTATATATTTCTATTTTGTAAAATGTATTGTAAGATTGATGCTTTTCATCATGTTCACCACTCAGAGTCACCTTGGCAAAATGGGTGGCAAAACTCATAATCATAATAACGATAATGCTCTGCAGGCAGCAAAATCTCTTGGCAGGATCATGAGAAAAGCGAGGAACATCCTCCTTAAAAGAGCACATTCCAGCTGTCAATCTTCCATTGGAACTTGGCTAATCAAGGATAATGGTACAGCGGGCCAGAGAACTAAAGGCTTGCTCTGGATTATATATCTTCTTGCCTTGTTTCTCACTGGACGAAAAAGCACTGCAACTCCTGGGTTCCCCATGTATTGTTAAGCAACTGAAGAGCATTCAAACAATGCCCTGACCTGCTGCATTCACATTTTAAAAATAGTAATAAATAAAATAAAAGCTAAGAGGAACATTGAATTAGAAGTATTTGAAATAGGGGTAATTGGAGAAAAATGTGTGGGTTATTATCAGATGTCATTAAGGTAGTCTAATTATGGATGTTAGGGCATCTGTCAGAACTCTGACAGTGGGTCCATTGGGCCAGGTACAGAAAGTAATACAAAATGGTGGCCTGACAACTGAAGACAGAGAGGTATGTAAGTAGGAAAATGACCCTTATGTTGCATAAAGCTAGACATCTGTTCACATCCTAAATAAACTTTAGGGTATGCATAATCCAGAATTCCACAATTGAATATTTATGTATGCTTTACAGTGGATATCTCTATGCAAATATCACTAATTGTAATATTTATGACTTTATAGAATTTGATTATGTGGTATTTTTCTTGTAGATGTGTGCTCCCAAATCTGGAACTAAGATGTTTTCATTTTTCCATACATCACAGGAAGGTGAATTTAAGCAGAAAATTAAAAGATAAGTGGCAGCTTTTTATACCCGGTATCAAATGGTTTCAACAATACCAGGAATTACTGAATACAAATCAAAGGCAGAACACTCATGTATGAACTTTTTATTCTACCGTATGAATATGTTGGATGTCCTGGGAGACATTTTAAAGGTCACAACATATGTTTCCAAGTCTTAGAAAGCGTGAAGTGAGGGAGGTTGAATTATTTGATTTCTGGACCATTTGACTCCTGAAGATTAGTTTAAAGATGACTTTTCACACAACTTCTGTTCAGTTATTATTCATAGGTGAATCCATGGTATCTTGTTTTATTTAAGTGTTGGATTTTCTACCCTGAACATGATATCTAATATATGACTATACCAGAGGTGGTATTCAGCAGGTTCTAACCAGTTCTGGAGAATCCGTAGCTGAAATTTTGAGTAGTTCGGAGAACTGGCAAATACCACCTCTGACTGGAGGTATCCTTCCTCTGCCATGCCCACCAAGCCACACCCACAGAACTGGTAGTAAAATTTTTTGAATCCCACCACTGGACTGTACATACATATGTGTATATATATATGCACATACACACACATGATATGGATATGGATACACACACACACATATAATATTGACCACATTATACTGTATTGACTAAAAAAACCATACAATATTAGTGATTCTATGTATGCATGTTTATGTGTAGGCACAAAATTCTCAGACCAATAGGCCTCGATCAAACCTACATCTAAAATACATAGCTGTGTTTCATTATGTTTCAGTATTAACTTCATTTTATTTATTTATTTGCTTGTTTGTTTGTCAAATATGTACAAGATAACAAGTATAAGTATGAACATAAACAGGAACAAAGGAAGTAAATACAGATAAATGGTGACAGTAAGACAGGGACGGTAGGCACGCTGATGCACTTATGCACGCCCCCTTTATCCTCATTGTGCAGATGTGCACAAATTATTTTAGTTCAAATCGAGATACCTGTAGGATATCTAAACATAATGGAGAAACTGCATGCAGCATTGCTTAGTATGCTATCCAGTTCATTTGTCTGGGATTAATGGAATCTCCTTCCTTTGTTTTAAAGTAAAACAAAGCATACCAGTTCATGTGGCAAATTGATCCCGTGGCATCCTCATTACTAATCAATGCACATTTTGCAGGAAATGCTTGTATAATTGCTTGTTAATACATCAACTGGCAGGAGCTATAAATTAAGACTGCTCAAGGGATGCGTACTCAGAAATATCCATTCCACAAACCCAGAAGAGCCATTTGTCAGGTGAGTGTCATCTTTAAGAAAGCAAACTTGCCTGAACTTAGCAAGGCTAAGTGAGGTCAGATCTGATTAGTACTTGGATGGAAGACCCTTAGCAAAATCTGGTGCTCTGCTGGGAAAGCCTTCCCCCAAAAAAATTCCAGGAGAAAGTGATGACTAATCACTTCCAAAGCAAGAAAATTACATGGCAAATCCATGATGTCACCAGGAGGTGAGCACAATTTGATGGTCTCCATCAAAAGTTGATTGTCAAATGGTGTCATATCCTCTCGGGTTATTTCTGGCTAGTACATACAGTAAGATTTGTGTTTGCTAATTGTAGATAGTTGGAATAATCCATTAATACAGGGATGGGCAATTAATTTTCACAAGGAGCCTCATGAGAAAACTGACTTGATGTGGAGGGACAAACCAATAGGGCTGTGAAGGTGTATAAGCCTGCACACATGCACATATGTAAATCAGAATAAAAAAGTAGTCGCCTTTACAATGGTACCTTGGCACTCTTCTTTAATTGGTTCTGGGAGGCACAGTGAGTACCAAGTGAGTGCCCAGTGAGTACCAAAAATGATGAGTACCAAACAAATTTTTCCCAAAAGGAATAATGTAGTGAGTCACAATGCAGCCGAAACTGACAGATTCTAGCTTGTGTCAATGGGGAAGCCAGAATCAGTTAATAACTAACTAACATAACAACATAACATAACATAACAATAGCTACTAACATAACAACTGCAGTGTTTCACTTAACAACTTAACAAGAAAGGTTGTAAAATGGAGCAAAACTCATTTAACAAACATCTCACTTAACAACAGAAATTTTGGGCTCCTGTGGCTGTAAATTGAGGAGTACCTGTATATGAAATATATTCTCTAGTACATGATAAAAGAACCTTAACTTATTTAAATACAGTATTGTCTGCTGTTTACCCATTTGCCATCCATTCATCCATTTTCACACTGTGAAATCTTTCTATTATGAAACATTTTGTGCATCTCTGTGTGTGGGGGCGAAACGAAGGCGAAAAAAGTATATGGCTTCTTTAAAATATATTGTAAGAATCCTCATTTCCAGATTTTTATGGCTGTGCTAGCTGGTATTCTTGCATGCAGTTTTGTAATTTATTCTGAACATTCCACTTAAACCTTTTTTCAATGGCGTGATTTTATTAGAGTCAGCTCACTGGACTTTCCCAAAAAGGTATTTAAGATCAAATAAAACCAGTGCTTGGAAAAATATCATTACAATATGAAAGCAGTTACAAAAACATTAGTACTGCAAAGTTTTATTTCAAATGGCTGAGCCTTCTGCAGTCCAGGTTATTGCAGTTCTACACTCACTGGAAAAATAAGGGAAACTGTCATCTTTGCACTTTTTGCCTTTTCTCAGAACAAAGATTCAATTTCAAGGCAGGTGGGTTTTTCCCCAGATGCTCTCCATGAGAAAAGAAGAAATGCAATCCCCTTGTGCACAGATTTTTTTTCCCTAAGCAAATGAGCAATTTTATTCTTACTTTGTCCATTACATTAAATTGTCCTTGTTTTGAATGATTCCCCTTGAGTGAATAGAAGCTGAAAATTGATACTCTTGTCCTGTTCTAGCCAATCAGACAGGGCAATAATAGATTCAGTTGCTGGAAATGCCTTGAGTGGCTTTCTTACCTTTTCTTTGATTTCTTCCAAATATGTCTATTTAAGGCACCTTTCCACAGAGTCTCAAGACCAATGCCATTTGCTATCTCAATAGAAGCAGTGGTGGGCTGCAAATTTTTTAACAACTGGTTCTCTGTCTGGGTAGGCATGGCCGGTTGGTCATGTGACTAGGAGCTGACATCACTCATCACATCCAGCCCCGCCTCCTGGCCATTCACCTCAAAGGAAGTGGAAGGATTCAGCTGGTTAGGGCTAATCCCATCACTGGCTGGCTCCGCCCCTGCCTGTATTTTGGCTGGGGTTTTTTTGGGCTATTTTAGGCCATTTTTGGGCTGTTTTTCAGGCTGTTTTTAGCCTGGAAAACAAACAAGAAAATGGCCTGAAAACCCCCCCAAAATGGCCTGAAAACACCCCAAAGTGGCCTGAAAATGCCCCCTAAAACAGCCTGGAAAATGGCCCAAAAACAAGCCAAAAATGGGTGGGGCCAGGGCCCGCCAGTGGTGGGATTTGCTGGTTCACTGAACTGTGGCTAATCTTAACTACCAGTTCACCAGAACCAGTGTGAACCTGCAGCAGCCCACCTCTGCATAGAAGCATATGCAAATGAAGGATAAATAAGGAGATTTTAAAAAGTAAAATTAAGAAATTAACTGTTTGGTAGACCAAATGCCTACTAGAACAATTAGCTCTTCATAACAGGCCAGAGGTTTAACAACAAAGAAGGCTGGACACACTTCACTTGAAATCTAATTATGGTAACTGAAAAGCAGACTCTTTCTCATTCCAGCTAAAACCAGAAATTGTGGTGGAATTAAAAGATCCACCACTAGAAGATCTGAGTAGGAAGGTTCCTATGAAAGGAGAAAGTCCTATTAGAAAGCTGGATTCAAGCGATTTACAATTTAAAATTGATTATTTGGTTGCCAGAAACTAAACTTCTTTTGATACCTATAAGCTACTGTATCTGTTATATAGTATTTGATTATAAGGGAAAATTGAATAGTTTTAGGAAAAAGTACTCATTGATTGTTACTCCAGTCATTGATGGTCAACAGACATTCTGGCATTTGTCATTATGACTCACATGATTGATCTTTAAAACTTATATGATCTTGTGTTTCTCTCCTTTCACCACCTGGAGATATAACAACTGGAAACAAAATGTTGTGTAGATTTGAGTCTCAATACAAAATGTTTTTATCTGATACAGTGGATCAAATTCATGATTTCTGAAATCAATTTCCACATTCACACCTAGCTATATCTACTCTCTATTTCTGACATGTTATTGCCTGGATTAGGTTGTAGTTGTCAGAGTCTGATGGATAAATACCTATCTTCTTTTGAAGGTGTGCTTATCGGTGATATCAAGGGGTATTTATCCATCAGCAAAGTTAACACTGCTGGTAGAATGGATTCTTTGTTCTCTATGCAACCCTTTTCTCAAATTAGCTCAAGTCTGTTATAGGCATCTACCCAGCTCTTCAAAGTAAAATTTCATGAAAGAACTGCAGGGAGAAGAGGCGAAGATTACTGGATCTCTACTAACTTCTTAACGGCCCGTTAACAGGACTAAACAGGAGCTTTATCATAAACCAAAATTATGTAATTGCTGATGTATGTGATTTTGTCATATGCATAGGCTATTTTAAATAATATCTGCTTATATATTAAAAAATAAACTTTAATACAAAACAGGACCAAAAATCTGCTCCAAATATTCAGAAAATTCAGTTTTGCTTTTCTAAAAATTTCACATACCACCCAGAGTCGTTGAGAGTTGGATGGCATGCAAGTTTAAGATATTATTATTATTATTATTATTATTATTATTATTATTATTATTTCACAAAAATGTGAAATCACAGCTGCCAGTTCTTCAGCTAATGTTGGCCTTCATATGCATCAATTCATTATGACATCCCAAGTTCCCAAGAATTTAGGATGTCCTAATGTATTAGCATAGTATATATGCAGAACCAAGCAGTGGGGCCTATTGTAATTAATTGAAACTTTTCAGTGGACCACCATAGTTTATGTCTGAACCCTGAGAGGTTCCAGGCGGAACTGGGGTCTTTTCCCACTTCCCTTGCCCACAACTCTGCCGAGGACCTAGCGGCCGCTGGCAACAGGCTGCTGGGGCTGCCCTTGACAGAGTTGTCCCCATGCCCCTCAGGCGCCGTGGATCCCGGTGGCTCCCTGGTATACAGAGGAACTCCGAGAGATGAAGCCGTCCGGAGGGGTTTAGAGAGCAAGTGGAGGGCCACCGCTCCCAATCTGATCGAATCCAGTTAAGAGCCCATATTAGACTTACCTGGTAGCTATGAGGGAGGCGAGGTCCTATCTCTCCACCCTCATAGCGTCCAGATAACCGCCCAGCCGCCCTGTTTAGGGCCACCCGCTCCTCCTATATCCGGGAGGTGGTGGACCCTCTCGGGAAGAGCTGAGGAATTTGGTCAATATCTGTTGGATAAAATTTCATGATTCGGGGGTTGTGCTCCACCTGCAGTGGTCTGAGGATCGTGGTGCAAACAATCTGGCTGATACGATCTGGACTGAGTTCGATCCTGTTTCCGAGGATGAAATGGACAGGATTATGCGGCGCAGAGTTCCACCACATGTTTGTTGGACCCGTGCCCTTCTTGGTTGGCTTATACCACCAGGGAGGTCACCATGCGGTTGGTTCCGAGCAGTGGTCAACGCTTCATTAAGAGAGGGTGTCCTTCCCTGAAAGAGGCGGTGGTGAGGCCCCTCCTGAAGAAGCCTGCCCTGGACTCGACCGTGTTAGACAACTTTCGCCAGTCTCCAACCTTCGTTTTTAGCAAGGTTGTGGAGAGTGTGGTGGCTCAGCAGTTCCCACTTTTCCTGGATGAAGTGGACTACCTAGATCCGCACCAATCGGGCTTCCGGCCTGGTTTCAGCACGGAGACGGCATTGGTCGCACTGATGGATGATCTGGAGGGCCCGGGATAGGGATTTTCCTCTGTCCTGGTCCTATTAGACCTCTCAGCGTTTGATACCATCGACCATGGTATCCTTTGCGACGGGGGCTTGGGAGTGGGGGCACTGTACTCGGTGGTTCTCCTCCTACCTCACGCGGTCGCAATCGGTGTTGACGGGCAGAGGTCGACCCCGAGGGTACTCACCTGTGGGTCCCTCAGGGTCAGTCCTCTCCCCCTCTTATTCAATATCTACATGAAACCGCTGGGTGAGATCATCCGTGGCTTTGATACCATCAGTATGCTGATGATACTCAGCTATACATCTCCACCCCAGGCCAGATCAGTGATGCCCTCTCCGTGATGACTCGCTGTCTGGAAGCACGGACCTGGATGGACGGAAACATGCTTCGGCTCAACCCAGCCAAGACTGAGTGGCTGTACATACCGGCATCTCGGACCAGTCAGGAATGTCCATCGTTGACCATAGGGGGAGTGGTGTTGCCCCTGTGGATAGGGCGCGGAACCTGGGGGTCCTCCTGGATACACGGCTCCAGCTAGAGGATCAGGTGGGGCCGCCGCCAGGGGGCCTTTGCCCAGGTCCGCTGGTTCGCCAGCTCTGCTTTCTGGACCGATGCCCGCGACAGTCACTCATGCCCTTGTCACCACCACTCGACTACTGCAATGCTCTCTATTTAGGACTGCCCTTGCATACCATCCGAGGTTGCAGCTGGTGCAGAATGCGTCCGCTGGTGGTGATGGGAGTTACCCGATTCTCCCATATTACCTCCTGCGCCGGCCTACATTGGTTGCCGGTTGCGCCCGGTGAGATTCAAGGTTCTGACTTTAACATTCAAAGTCCTACACAACATGGGTCCACAATATTTAAGGGAGCGCTCCTGCCGATGTCGAAGGCCACCCGCCCGCGGGCGGACACATAGGGGACTCCTCGGGTCCTGCCGACAAGTCAATGTCGGCTGACGGTCCTCCGCCACGAGCCTATTCTAGTAGCGTCCCCCATGGAATGCACTGCCTCTGGACCTCCGCCTGGGCCCCTGACCTCCGCGACCTTCCGCCACACTTAAAGACCTGGTTGTTTGACCAAATCGGGCTGTGATTACCTCACCTGGGCCATGGGATAATTTTAATTCACTTTAATTTGGTCTTATCGGGCTTAAATTATTTAATTTTTAAATACTGTACTATATGTTTTGATAGAGTCACTCTAGTCTTCGAGATGGGGCGGCATATAAGTCTAATAAATAAATAAATAAATAAATAATCTTTCAACTTCAACTTTCAGATATTGATATTTGTGATCTTCTCGAACTCTTTGTCTTCTGTTCTAGTATCCCCTGGTATTGCCAATTATCCACACTTTCTTTTTTCCATCACAGTTAAATCTGATATGTTATGTGCCTACACTTTATCAGTTTGTATTCAGAAATCCCACAATATTGTAACCTGCTCATTTTCAACTACTTTTCCAACTCTATGTTCCACCAAAGTTTCATTATAGACACATGATAATTTTTACAGATATTCCATTGAATAATTATTATTATTCCTATTTGACTTATGATGCATTTTGATGTAAAGCCTTATAGAAATTATCTGGAGGTAAATTACATGAGAATTTTAATAATAAATTTCAAATAATAAGATATATATATAATTTCAGCAACTTAACTGTTAATCTTTATTTAAAAATGGAAAAAATGAACTTCCTCATAAACCAGTAAAGAAACCTTTTTAAAATTTAATTTTTATTTAATTTTTATGGAGTAAAAATTCAAATTTAAAGAAGAAAAAGAAAAACAGAGAAAGCTGCTAAATAAATTAAAAAAAACAAAGAAGTAGCTTCTAAATTTATATAAGCAGTTATAAATGCATTTATATTTTATCCTCTCATTGTAAAGTTATATCCTCACTCCCTTCTTCCCATATTCTAGCTGTTTTAACCACCAAACTCCTAAATTACAAATAATCCTTCATGTTTTCTACATTTCCAACATAGATTTGAAGTACTGGAACTTCTTATAAAGCAACAGTGCATCATTTTATAAAAATATCACTTTTAAATTTTAACAGAATGTGAGTTTCAATACTTTCAGCCTCTTATTTTCCCATTGAACCCATTTTATCTTACACCCTTATCTTCTTCCATTTCAAATGTTAGTGAAAGCTAGTATTTTCTAGCAAATACATGTTCAGCATTTACACATAATACTGTTTCAAATTCTGTCTTATATTGCTCAATTCCCAATCTTTCTTTAAATCTTTCTCTTAACTGTACATATAGAAAACCATTGGAAGTTAAATCCTTTGCAATCAATTTATTCCTTGGCTGTAATTTTATATTTGTTTCAGGCACAGCCAGGGTTTGTACAAGTGGTGGTATTCAGCAGGTTCTGACCAGTTCTGGAGAACTGTAGCAGAAATTTTGAGTAGTTCGGAGAACTGGCAAATACTGGCAAATACTGACTGGAGATTTTACAGTATCCTTCCCTTGCCACGCCCACCAAGCCATGCCCACAGAACCGGTAGTAAAAAAAATGTTTTTATTTAAAAAAAATATTTTTAAGACAAACATACAAACAAAACATAAAAACATAAAACCATCTTCCATTTTATATACATACAGTATGTCCGTTTGTTACAAATCTTTTGTGCTATCCTTTTGTAGTCATCACTCACAATTTATATAAACTTTCACATTGTCAAGCTAACATATGCTTATATATTTATCAGTTATTAATCATCCATGACTAAACTATTTATCCCATCATTTTATACGAGATATTTCAAATTTTATGTTAAAATTTATATTATACTTTCATCCAAGGTTATATATGTCTATATTATATTTTATATCAATCTATTAAACTTCTATTACAAAATTATCTAATCTATTACATTACCAAGTCTTTTTATTCAACCATTGATAAAACAAATCCCATATCATATAAAATTGTTTATCTTCTTGTTCTCTAATTTCAAATGTCAATTTACTCATTTCAGCACAGTCCATAATTTTCTTAATAACTTCCTCCTGCATAGGTATTTTATCATTTTTCCAATTCTTAGCAAATACAATTCTAGCTGCTGTTAAAACATTTACAATCAAATATTTCAACTCTTTATTGTATATTTCCAGTATATTTCCCAATAAAAAGATCTCTGGTTTAAAGTCTATATGTTGTTTTATCATTTTTTCCAACCATGTGTGGATTTTAGTCCAATATTTTTTTGCATCGAAACATGTCCACCACATATGGTAATATGAACCAGGTATCTGATGACATTTCCAACATTTATCTGATTTGTTCTTAAACATTCTCGCAATTCTTGTCAGGAGTAGATGCCACCTGTAAAACATCTTATACAAATTTTCTTTATATGCAGTTGACATTGTCATTTTATAATTTAGAGACCACAATTTTTGCCACTTCTCTAAGTCAATCCCATATCCAAAAAATTTTCCCCAAGCAATCATCATTTCTTTAACTTGTTCTTCCAATTTAAATTCTAATAAATATCCATAAAGTTTTTTAATCACCTTTTCATTAGTACCCATCAAAATTTTATCTAAATCAGTCAACTTAACATAAATTCGATCCTTCCGTCGCAACCTGAAGACATGGCTCTTCCAGCAGGCCAACCTGGACTGAGGAGGTGGGGTTTAATTGGCTTTTACTGGTTTTATTGTTTGTTGTGGGTTTTAAATTATTGTTGGAATTTAATATTTTTAATAATTTTAATTTTTGTATTCTATGTTTTCTTATAGTTGTGAGCCGCCCAGAGTCCTTCAGGAGATAGGGAGGCATATAAATCCCATCATAAATAAATAAATAAATAAATAAATAAATAAATACCTTCTATTTTAAAATCTTTATCAAATGTAGTTTGTACTTGCAAATATGAAAACCAATTCATTTTTACACCTTGTTCTTCCAATGCTTGCATAGATTTAAGTTCACGCTTTTCATTCAATATCTCACCATATCTAACTGTTTGTTCCTTTTTATACATTACTGGATAGGAAAAAGCTTCAATAGTAGATATCCATAATGGAATTTTTAAATAATATTGTTTTTTTATCTTCTCCCAGTTCAAAAACAGTGCCTCTCGAATATAATGTCTTCTAAAATACCCCTGTGTTTTAGTTCCCTTATACCAAAGGAAAGCATGCCATCCTAACAGCAAGTCATGCCCTTCTAAAGTCAATAATCTAGTATTTCTTAATGTTATCCATTCCTTTACCCACATCAAACTTGTCGCCTGATAATATAGCTCCCAACTGGGCAAGGCAAACCCTCCTCTTATTCTTGCCTGCATTAAGTTTTATTCTTGGTTTATTTCCCTGCCAAATGTATTTCAACACAATTCTGTTTAAGTCTTCAAAAAACTCTTTCCCTAGTTGGACTGGAATTGTCTGGAATAAATACAGAATTCTAAATACAGAATTCGTCTTAATTTAGATATTCTCCCAATCAATGCTATTTGTAAATTTTCCCATTTTGCCAAATCTGTCACAATCTGCTGTTTGAGTTTAATATAATTGTCCTCCTTCAGTGTGCTACATCTTGGTGTAATGTGTATCCCTAAATACTTAACCTTATTTGTGATCTGTATTTCTAAAAGTTCTTCCAACTCTTTCTTTCGTCTTGCTAACATATTTTTTGTTAATATCTTTGTTTTATCTTTATTTATTTTTAAACCTGCTACTTTTCCATATTCTATCGTTTCTATTAATTTAGGTGCTGTTTCCAATGGATCCTCTAATATAAATGCCAGATCATCTGCAAAAGCTTGCAATTTATACTCTTCCTTTTTAATTTTCATTCCTTTTATTTCTTTCTCTTCTCTAATATTCCCATTCAACACTTCCAAAGTTAACACAAACAGCAGAGGTGACAGTGGACAACCTTGTCTTGTCCCTTTTCTTATATCTATGGATTCTGTTAATTCTCCATTCACCATAATCTTTGCAGTTTGTTCATAATATATCATTTCAATGGCTTGAATAAAATTTTTACCAAAGCCCATTTGTTCCAATTGCAATAACATAAATTGTCAACTCATGTTGTCAAAGGCTTTTTGTGCATCTAGAAACATCAAAGCCATTTGCTTTTCCAGATGTGACTCATAATATTCCAAAGTGTCCAGAATTATTCTCACATTATTTTTAATTTGTCTCTTTGGCAGAAATCCATTTTGGTCAACATGTATAAAGTTATTTAAGTATCTTTTCAGTCTTTCTGCCAAAATCGAAGCAAAAATTTTATAATCTGAATTTAATAGGGATATAGGTCTATAATTTTTAACTTGTTGCAGGTCTGTATCCTCCTTCGGTATAAGTGTAATATATGCTGCTGACCATGTTTTGGGTATTCTTTTCTTTAACATAACTTCATCCATGACTTCTAACAGATGGAGATTCAGTATTTCCTGGAAAGTCTTGTAAAATTCCACTGGCAATCCATCTGGGCCTGGTGCTTTTCCAACATTCTGTTTTTTTAAGGCTTCTGTTAGTTCCATCATCATTATGTTCTCTTCTAGCATTATTTCAATGTCTTTAGGTATCTGAGGTAAATTCGCTTTCTGTAAATATTGCTTAACTTTTTCTTCTTGAATATTCTCTTGAAAATACAGTTTTCCATAGTAATCTTGTATAATTTTTTTCTTCTCCTCATTTCCATAGCAAACATGTCCTTCTTCATTTATTAATTGATTAATCCTTCTTGATTCTCTTTGCTTTCTCAGTTTATAGGCTAACCATCTGCCTGGTTTGATTGCATCTTCAACGTAATTCTGTTTAGCGTTTTTGATTTTTTGTGCTAGTTCCTCTTTTTGCAATAGTCCCATCTTATGTTTGATTATATCCATTTTATTTTTAATGACTTTTTTTGCGGGAACTTCTGTAACTCTTTTTCCAGTCTTTTATAGTCATCCTCCAAAGTTTTTTTCTGTTTTATATTTCTTTTCCTTGTATAGTCAATTATCAAACCTCTTGTGTAGGCCTTCATCGTGTCCCAGAGATTCTGTAAAGAAGTATCCTCTTTTCTATTTTCTGTAAAAAAGAAAACCAATTCTTTCTCTATTTTCTGTTTAAAGTCTTTTTCCTTTAGTATCGTATTATTTAAAGTCCTTCTAGATCTCCTCTTATGTCCTTTCCAAATAACTATCATTGGATTGCCCAAGTGCTTGTTTCTATTTCAATTTGTCATATGTTAGTAAGTAGTTCTGCTGACATCCATATCATATCTATTCTAGACCATGATGCATGTCTGTTTGAGTAAAAAGTATACTGCTTACTTTCCATATCTGTCTCTCTCCATGCATCTTTTAAGTTTAATTCTTCTATCATTCGAAAGAAAGATTTTGGTAATATCTTTCTAGCTTTCTTTGTTGATTTCTGCATTTTATAGTCCAACCGATCATTAATTATTTCATTAAGGTCTCCCATCATACAGATATTAACATAGTCCAATTCAATTATTTTCATATGTAATTTCCTGTAGAATTCTTCTTGATTATCATTTGGAGCATAAATTGCAATTAAAAGTGTTTTAACATTATTATCCATTATTTCCACCATCAAAATCCTTCCGTCATCATCTGTATAAATTAATTCTGCCACAATTGTATCTCTAATATATAAGACCACGCCTCTTTTTTGGGATTGTGTCAGTGACGTGAATAATTTTCCTAATTTTTTTTGTTTCAATATATATTCATGTTGTTTTTTAATATGTACTCCTTGTAAACAAATTATATCAAATTTTAATTTCTCTAATTTATGAAATACTTTTCTTCGTTTAGCAGCCAAATTAAGTCCATTTATGTTAATCGTAATCAGTTTCCTTTCATCCATGTTAAACTTTATAAGAGGGTTTTATTGCTCTAGTGGATCTTAATTCTCGTTGCTTTCTGGGTACACCACCTACTGCACCTTCTTCTTTTTCTTTTTCAATTACTGCTATATACTCCTCTTGAAATTCAATTAGTGACTCTTCTTTTCTTTCTTCTTCCTCCTTTCCTCTTAAATATTCTAAGTAGAATAACTCCGACTGTATCAATTCTGTGTCTTTGTTCCTGCCAAGTGAACAAGAGATCTTCTGGCATCAACCATCTATAGTTTATTCCTCTTTTAAGTAGCTCTTTAGTCAGAAATGTATATTCTCTTCTCATCTCTCTTACTCTTCTTGGTACTTGTTTCAGCACCACAATTTCTTTGTCTTTATACTTTGTTTTCTCTCTTGCCACCTGTAGCATCTGTGTTTTGGTTATCTTCTTGGTAAATCTAATATGTACTTCTCTTGGTAACTTGTTTCTCATTGCACATCTTGTATAGACACGGAACACTTCATCCATCCCATCCATCATCTTCTCTTTGGTTATCTCTAATGCTTCTGCCAGTATTTCTGTCATTATTTCAGCAAGATTTTCACCTTTTCCTTCTTCCACATTTTGAAATCTCAAATAAAATTCTGATCTATCAATTTCCCATCCCAATGGTTCACTCCTGCCCTTCTCGACATTGCTCAATCGAGTATCAATATCTCCAATTTTCTTATCTCTTTGTATATCTTCTTCTTCAATTTTTTTGACTCTGTCTTCATATTTCATCATCCTGTTGAATATTTTCCACTTTCTCATCTGTCTTTTCAATTTTTTGCTCAATCTTCTGAATTCCTTGCATAATCATCTGCAATGTCACTTCCTTCTCTTTCTCTTTCTCCTGTTGTAACATTGTCTGTATAGATCGTAAAAAACATAAAAAGTAAGGTCTTTTCTTTTAAAAAGAAATAAATCTCAAATCAGAAATAAGAGTCTTAATCAAAAACAAACTTTCAAGAGGATTGTTAAAAAAAGAAATAAAAACAGGAATAGAAAATTTAAAAAGGATCAGTCCAGTTTAAAATTAAGAAGCTTTACCAAGTTCAAAATTCCAATAAAAAGGGAAAAAAAAAAAAGCTTTCACTTTAACCAGCTTAATCTCTCTGCTTAAACACTTTTCTCTTCACTTTTAATTCCACTTTAAGTCTTTCAGGGTGTTCTCTTCAAGAAATAATAAGTAAAAGTTCATCTCACCAAAGTGACACACTTTCTTTCAATCTCTTCCATTCTGGAGCTGTCTCAGCTTCAGCAGCTTGAATGGCTGCCTCTCCGCTGCTGGCAAAAAGGGCTTTTCCTGGATCAACCAGGGACTTTGTGATGTCTCTGGGATCATCAGGACATGCCCTTATCGATCACTGTCTCTACGGGACAGATCACTGTCTCTACAGGACCATCCAGCAGCTGAGATATTGATGGCGATCTTGGAGGATCAAGATCGCACGTCGTACCGCCGCGGCGCCAGCTCCCCCTCCCTGAACTGGTAGTAAAAAATTTTGAACCCCACCACTGGTTTGTACCTATTCCATATTCTCAATATAAGGCACTTCTAACATAATGATATTTAAAGTCTATATTAACTTTATTGTATTGTAAAAAAACCCACCATGCCACCCAAATCTCAGGTCATGCTCTTTGAATTCTAAAATTCTTCTGTTTCTCAATAACATCCTTTCTTTCATCCAAATCAAACAGCAGTCTGCAAACAGGTAGAGAAAGCTTAGAAGCAAAATTTTTACTTTACAATCTAATGGTTATTCTTAATGGCATGCCTACTATGCTAGTTTTCAAAGTTTATTTAAGATTCCTGTATTAGAGAGGGCTTCAGAACACTTTGCCTCCCATAGTTGGAACTGCATAATCATTTCAGGAGAAGGAAAAGGACCAAATGAATGTGTGCATGGGTATAAATTAAATGTAGTGTTTTTAATTTTCTTAGCAACTCATGTATCATATGATGCCTTTCTGTCATTTTTCTGTCTATTTAAAATTAGCATTTATTATATATAGGCCATTTCAGAAAGATTTACATGATTTAATCATGTTCTTTTCTGAATAATTATTTAAAGTCATGTGCAGGATCTTTGTTTCCACTATACAATTTTATTTTTGTCTATTTAAAAATGCATGGTATGTTCCAGAGCATCATCAGCATTCTTAATTCTGGTGAACAGATTTTATGTGTGGATTTTAAAGTAATATCATCTCTTTAAAAGGGCAGGTAACCATTCTTATTACTTTTCTAAGTAGAGATATGCTTAAAAAGTAAAGTCTTTATTGCTTCTTAAAAGGTGCAGTGCTCTGTGATAAATTCTCGTATTTTGACTGTTAATATGTTTGAATGAAAATTATTTATACATTTTGGTGAGGTTGAATGGTTTTCATTTGATTGCTGCCTCTGGAAATGAAAGCAGAGTAGCAAGAAATTTACATGTCATGCTGTGATGTATATCCAGATTATGAGATGATTGCTCAGTAGATGAACACCAAGTAAAATCATTTGCATCAAACTGTGACAACTGCAATTCCTGACAAGGCCTTTTAGTTTTGGGGGCTATTATCATTGTACAAGAATATAATCTATTGACAGCCTAGCTGTTTAATACATTAAAAGGCAGACAGTGGAAGAAATCTTAACAGTTTTCATTCACCGCTGCACAAGGGTGCAGATCAAAAGTGAATTATATTTAACAATATGCATGTATGGTGATAAGATGCATGACATTCATCAACCTGTTTAGTCATGGTTAAGCTGAGATGGGAAAGATCCAATATTACTGCCATATGTGGTCTGAAATAGAGATGTGAGACTGAAAATTATATTATTGCCCAGTAGAAGTGAACAAACAGGAGAAGACATTCTTCCTTAATCTTTCTTCGTTTTCTCTCCCAAACTTTCATTCAGAGAGGAAAGAGAGGAAAACCTGCCTTTATTTTGAACAAGCAACAGTTCCATCCCTGATCCACAGAAGCAAGAAAAACTCTATTTTTTAAATTATTAGACAGATAGAGGAGGAGTAACAGTTGAAGTTTACTTGTCCTGAACTTTCTTTTGGCTGCTGTTCCTAGCCATTAATTGGTTTATTTTATTTATTTATTTTTCAAAATGGGTATCCTTCTAAAGCACACAGTAAAAGTAAGATAAAAGAGGTGGTAGATGTTTACACTTTCTCTCTGAAGAACAACTCTGAATCCTGCTTCCATGGACCAAATATCCTCTCCCTGCTCTTAAGCAGAACAGGAGCTATTATGAAGGTCTGTAAGAGGACGTTGAAACTATTCTGCTGAATTTGCTCACAGGTCTACAGTATTCTTGGTCTGCAAGGCCTATTAAATGCACTATTGTATTTTCTGGATTGGGGCTGAAATGCTATCTTTAGTAACCTTGGTAATGAGAATGTGTACTCTTTTTTTTAAAAAAGCCAAATTATCTCTTGTTTTGCAGTGGAGCAGAAAAGGGAGAAAATCTTCAGGGTTTATGCAATGAGTTAAATTCCATGGACTCTTCTCTTAAATATGCACAAATGTTTACTCTTTCCCTTTCTTCTTCCTGGCAAAACCCTAACCCTAACCCTAACCCTAACCCTGGATCCTCTTCAAGAAGTAAATTGGTTACCTTTGTTCTTATGAATAGAATATTCATGGGAATACTGTAACATTATATAGGTAGTCTGTGATGACCCGGGGTGTGGCACAAAGGCAATACAATCACATAAGTAAGAAAAGTCCCTTTAATACCTCCAACTTTGCCCCCAATGTCCAGTTACCTTCGGCTGGAGAAAAAACTCTTCCAAGAACAGTCTTTAAGTGAAAGAAATTCAGTCCGAAAACAAAGTATGTATAAACTGTAAATAAAAATCCACACAAATCATGCTGCAGCAATTAACTGGACAGGGCAGAATAAGTTTAGTTTAGTTTACTTTATTGTCATTGCACCTCGTACAACGAAATCAAACACCATCTTCAGTGCACATCATGACCATGAAAATAAACACAAACACACATCCTTCACACTGCACACATTGAACCAAAAAACCCGAACACTGCACCAACACTGTACTACACAGTAGAATTCAAAAGAGCTACTGCCCTGGGATAGAAGCTGTTTTTCATCCTATTTGTGCTTGTTTTTATTATTTTGTACCATCTGCATCATGGTAATAGTTCAAAAAAAAGGGTGCCCAGGATGAAATGGATCTTTAAGAATGTTTTGAACTTTCTTAAGGCAGCGGGAGCTATAAAGCTCTTCCAAAGAGGGGAGACGGCAACCAATGATCTTCTGGGCAATGACGTTAACCCTCTGGAGTGCTTTCCTATCTGCCACTGTATAATTGGCAAACCATACAGAGGTGCAGTAAGTTAAGATACTCTCTATGGTACAGCGGTAGAAGGTCACTAGCAGTTTTTCATTCAGCTGTTGTTTTCTGAGAAGTCTCAGGTAGTAGATAATCTCTGCTGGGCCCTTTTGACCAGTGCTGCAATGTGAGTCAGGTCCTCTTTTATGGTAACACCCAGAAACTTAAAACTGGCCACTTGCTTCACTCGGTCTCCATTGATAAGCAAGGGCTGGATGTATGATCTGTTCCTTCTATAGTCCACTATAAGCTCCTTGGTTTTATTGGTGTTGAGGACCAAGTTATTGTCTCCACACCATGAAAGCAACCGGTCCACCTCATCTCAGCAGGCAGACTCATCCCCCCTGGACATGAGTCCTACCACTGTTGTATCATCTGCAAATTTAGTAATAGTATTACTAGCGTGAGTGGGAATGCAGTCATGCACATAAAGAGTATAGAGTAAGGGACTCAACACGCAATCCTGTGGTGTAAGAATAAGGGCTGAAGAAGTATGATTACCTAATCTGACCCTCTGTGAGCGGCCAGACAGGAAATCCAAATTGCAGACTTCAAAGGCCAACAAAACACACACAGTAGGGAAGATGCCAGGAACCCATATAAGCCTCGATAATAAAAGATAACTCACAATTTGCCTCCAAAAGTTGCTGTGCGCAAACTCCCTTTTTAAACACTGTGTTCCCAGCTGCAGCTAATGAAAGGAATCAGGGCCCTTTCCTCCCCCGTAAGCCACACAACTCACATTGCTCCCTTCTCCGTTCCTCCCTGCATGCCCTAAGATGAAGAGGGGGTGAGCCTGGATCTTCCTCTGAATTCCTCTGCCTTGCTCTACCTCTTCCCTGCTCTGCCCAGCCGGACTGTGCCCTTCCTCAGTTTCTTCCACAGCCAATGGAGCCACACTCCCACTCCCTGTCAGCTGCTCAGCCTGCCCCTTGGAATCAGATTCCAACAGGGGCATGACATAGTCTTTGTTTAGCATCCCAATTGGGTCTCACAACTCAGTTGTTAAACAGAAGGGTCATCAAATGAAACGTAACTTTTAATATCTTTTGCTTAACCTTCTTAATAATGTTTTTGACTTTGATCACAAAGTTACTTTCTCATCATAACTGTAACTGAGCAGTCCCTAAATGAGATGATTTCTAAATTAGGATTACCTTAAGAGCAACAAAACATGTTTATTTTAAAAAAATGAATTAAAAAAATTCAAATGAGCCTCTCATACATAAGATTACTAATCTGAAAATACCCAAAAATTCTCTATTCCTCTACAGAAGGCATTTTTATCATGGCCTCTTCAAAAACCCACCAAAGATGAACTGAATATTTCAACCGAGCATTAGATTTGGTACAACTGAGCTTAGTGAAAGCTTTCAAATTCAGAAAACCATCTTTTTTAGGAAAACAAGAACTATGAAAAACTAAAACACCCCCAAGAGGTGTGATCCATGAGCACAAAAGCATGGAAAAACAAATAAACAAACAAAATTTGGATTTAAGCAAAAATGAAATGAAGTTTGCTGGAAAAATGTGTGACAGGTTGGCAGGCCGCTTGAATTGTTGCGCTATTGCTACAATACGTTGTTAGAGGTTCCATGAGTATTTTTTTTTCTTAGTTGCTCTTACTGTGTATTAGTGGTCCATTAGAACTGCTGAGAAATCTATTCAAATTATTTCAAGCATTTTCATTAATCATTAATTAGGTTTCATTAATTAGGTTTTTGTTTTAGAATATGGCAATGTATTCAGGTGATTAATGCTCTTAATGTTAGCACATGGCTGCACAATGGTTAGAATGCAGTATTGCAGGCTAATTCTCCTGACTGCCAACAGTTCGATTCTCATCGGCTCAAGGTTGACTCAGCCTTCCATTCTTCTGAGGTCGGTAAAATGAGGACCCGAATTGTTGGTGGCACTATGCTGACTCTGTAAACTGCTTAGAGAGGGCTGTAAAGCACTGTGAAGTGATATATGTGCTAAGTGCTATTGCTATTATTGTTTTCTTAAATTTATTAAATTCAGAAGACCAACTGAAGGTAGTAGTAAAAAGCACATTTTTTGACAAATTAAACATTTTGCGTACAATTCTGCTGTTCTTTTTATTTCTCTCTCCTCTTTCTACAGTATTTAATGAAAAAGTTAGTGTGCCCATTTTTAAAAAAATTACTATGTGGTTAACACTTGCATTATCATCACCATTCGGTATGTAGTGGCTTTCAATTTTAATTAGAGAAATGGATATTTATTCTTTACTAAGCTGTCTCTGGAGAAGTCTTTAATGCCAGGAAAGGTAGTAGGAAATTGAAGAAGTGTAGGATATTCACCTGCAGCAAAGTGGATGAACTCCATCAAAGTGGGAATGGATGCACCATTGGAAGAACTAAAGGATGAGATTTGGGAAGATCATCTTGCAAAAAGCCCTTCTAGGAATCTATCTAAAAATTAACAGCAACTTTATGGTACATAATCAGTCAGTCAAAACTGACTTACTTTTCTCTTTTACCTTTTCACAAATTAACTTCTTCTCTAAATCTATTATTTCTTCTTTTTAAGTCACTGTTTTTCCTGAATTATAGTAGATAGTACCCATTTAATGACTGCCATGTACAGCAAACATTCACAGTTACAACAGTGATGAAAACATATTTTTGTGACCAATCCTCATTTTTATGTCCTTTACAGATCTATGAAGCAAAAGAAAGCTGAAGAAAGATCACAAAAACCATCAGGTTTCACTTAGTGACCATTTCATTTGATTTCTTGGTTTCAATTATGGTCTCTAAATGAGGACTACTTTCCCAAGACACTAGAAGAAATTACTTCTAGTGTCTTGGGAAAAATGCAATCACATTCAGAAGCCCTTGCAAAACGTAGTATCTTCCTATGAATTAGGGAATCCCGTGGAGACCATCTGTTGAATAACTTAATTGTTTGTAAAGGTTTATCTCTTTGTCATTCAGTGTGATATGCAAAACGGCAAGAGACTTGAATTTACCAAACTGAGTTTATGGTTTGGGAAACACAAAGTGTTTTATGATATAGTCCAGTTTTCCCAAATTTGGTGCAGTGAGAGAAATTGTTCCGGATTTTCTGGCAAGCATGGTCTTTGCAACAAGATGCCAGCTCCACAAAGGCAGACCAGATCAGGGAACTAATTCAGTAGGAAGACTAGAACTACACTTTATGGAGACAGGCTGTAACAGTGTTTTGAGAAACTGTTTCTCAAACTTGGCACCTTGAAGACGTGTAGATTTTAACTCCCAGAATTCCCCAGCCAGCCATTAAGGGAGTTGAAATCCATATGTCTTCAAAGTGCCAAGGTTGAGAAACTATAGTGAAAAATATTGCAAATCTGCCTATGATTATTTTCCCTCCCTCTTTTAACCAGGGTGTCAGTTGAAGACTCAATCTGGGTCTTTTTTAATACTTCCCACCTCCTTACTTTTGGACCTATGATTGTCTTAAGTCTCTGGTTACTTTTTCCAAGGATATCACCAGGGGTGGGATTCAACCGGTGTTACTACCAGTTCGGTACTTACATTCGGTACTTACACGCTGCGCGCACGTGTAATACGACAAAAGCTGTGCCTCCCAGACAGCTGATAAGCACTGCACACGGGTGCACAGCACTTGAAAAACGCCTTTTTTCCTGCTTTTTCAACCTCAGCTGTGCCGTGCAAAGCAGCTGAGGTTGAAAAAGCAGGAAATAAAGGACAGGTAAGAGCCCGGGCAGGTGGGTGGGCCAAACAGCAGCAGACACAGAACCGGTTCTGTGTCTGCTGCTCTTCAGAGCTACCGGTTCTACAGAACCGGGCAGAACAGGTAGCATCCAACCCCTGATCATCACCATGACTCCCTATACCCATGATTGATACCCATGATGGATACCCACGCGTGCCAGAGTTGGCATGCAGAACCCTCTCTCTGGGCATGCAAACCTTCACCCCAGCTCAGCTCCACCATGCATGGGCACGCACACCTCCCTGTGGCTAGCTGGTTTTTGGCTCTCTACCGCACATGCACAGGGGGTGGGGAGCACACGCAGGCATTGCATGCACATGTGCGGGGGGTGGGGTGCATGCATGGGGGTCATAGTGCATGCACGTGGGGGTCATGTGTGCATGCATGGATCATGCATACATGCACAGGGGTCGTGTGTGCATGCGCAGGGTGGAGCGTATTTGCATTGGGTGCACGCACATTGCATTTTGGGGATGCGCGTGCACATGCACGTTTTGGGCACAGTGCCAAAAAGGTTAGCCATCACTGCCCTATACAATGGCTAGGAATTTTGGAAGTGGTTTCTGAGCATATCTGAAAGTATTACTGTAGGGTGGTTTATAATAAATAAAATTTGTAAAAAAATCCTTTTACAGGCTGTCTATTTTATCTTAATTCATGAGAACATTTACTGCAAGAAAAGGAGGTGGGAAAGAATAGGCGAGAAGATCAAAAATGGATATAGGTTGTTTTCTTTTCTCACTGTTGGTTTCTTATGGCTGATTTAAGGTAGGGATCACTACCATGGGCAGGGATAGGGCAGAAAAATCCTCTCCTCCCTCCCAAAAATTCAGCTGTACATGAGATGGTTCAAAGGTGACTTGTTATGTCTGGCCACAAAACTGAACCATAATTGTGATTTCTCTTTGTTTCATCCAATTACAAGAAGTAGATAGAAGCTGAAGTCCCAAATAGCTGCACAAGAGTGTAGGGATTGTGCGTACTATGCCCTGTGCTCACCTGTAAATTCTTACTTTCCACTACAATATTATATACTACAATATTAAACCCTATATAATAGGGTTTAATGTTGCAATATTATAATGGAAAGAAGGAATAACCTTGAAGAACAGCAGCAACTAGGACAGGGGTCTTCAAATCTGACAGCTTTAAGACTTGTGGACTTCAACTCCCAGAATTCCTCCTCCAGTCATGTTAGCTCAGGAATTCTGGGAGTTTAAGTCCGCAAGTCCTAAACTTGCCAAGTTTGAAGACCCTTGAACTAAGACAATGGTCAAATAAAGGAAATCTGATTCCAGGGTAGAAATGTAATTTGAGAAAGCATCTCAGACATGACCCTTCCTAGTTTTTAAGAAGATAAAGGGAGGGTTGGGGGAAGCACATTCATACTTGCAAGA
Organism: Naja naja; assembly: GCA_009733165.1. Lineage (NCBI taxonomy): Eukaryota > Metazoa > Chordata > Lepidosauria > Squamata > Elapidae > Naja > Naja naja. The sequence continues at coordinate 74,246,987 of CM019150.1, forward strand.
TTCTGTTCCTCTAACCTTATAATAAAAGCAGTACTAGCATTTATAACTTTTCTTTTCTTAGTCTGGTCTATCCTGAAGGGCTGATACCTATATATACTCTCTCTAATATTCAAAGAAGACTCCCTGTCCTCTTTCTGGATGTATCTGAATGTTCCTTTGATGCCTTCACTATTGTATGAAGAGTATGGACTGGGAAGAGAACGTCTCTGTGTACCGAAAATCATTTTCATCAAATTAAATGGTTGTTCCATTTTGTATAGGCAGATTTGTTCAAGAAGAACAGTGGGTAGGAAGAAACTCTACTGTATCCTAATGAGTAGTATTAATATATTAAATGGATCCTTCATGGACGACATAACAGGAAGAAATTACTTGCTCAGATTAAAAAGTTGAAAGAAAAAAATAAAGCAAAAGGACACCATTCTTCAGCAAGGGCAAATGAAACCTACTTTAGATATAATAATTTTTCCCCCTTTCTTGAGCATCTAAGAGAGTAAATAACAAATATCTAAAATGTGTCATATTTTCTGTGTGATATGAGTATCTACAGCAGTTTACAGAGATTATAATCACTTTGTTATAGCAATCTCTGGTGCTGTGTAAATCAAATCAATACGCTCAACAGTCCCGTGAATAAATTGCAAACTCATTGCACGCCTTATCATGTAATAATTATCTGAGTTGAAGTCTAGTGTGTGTGTTTATATAATTATGTATAGATACTTAATTCTCGCTACACTTTCATTTTGTACTCTTTCACGTGGATAAGGTGAACACACGTACAGTATACAACATTCCCAAGGTGTTGCTATCCTAGATTATAATATATTATTATATTGTTATAATGATATATTATTATTTTAACTTCAGAAAGAGAAAATTGCAAAAAAAAAATCTAATTATAAACATAGACATGTTATCTTTCCCTGTTGTAGACATATTTTATAGAAATTACAACTGACTTTTGCTGAGGATCAGAATTTATATGGTCATCTTACCATTTTTTTTCTTTATTTATTTTGAGAAAGAAAGAATTTCTTAACACTTATCAATAATACTCACTTGGATTAAGCTCCGTTTTGTGGTTCAATGCTAGATTGTGGAGTTCCCAACCTGGTGCCCTTTCACCAGGGTGAAATTAGCGTAACATGTCTGGAGAGCACCAGTTTGGGGAAGAAGATTGTATTAATGGGTTGTTTTACTGGATTCTATCCATTTATCTTGCAGTGAAGCAGCACAGTTAATTAAATATTTAGCCAAGAGCAGATGAGCTTTGCATAGTAATCTGAATAAGAAATTCAAATTCCTCTACTTTGCAAGCAGTACAGGTAACATGGTCTTAAGAATTTTGTAACGTCCATATTAAAGAAAGAAGAGCAATCACAAAATCCATAATCCATCACCAGATGCCAAGGAACGTAAAATGTGTATTATTCATCAATGTTGCAGACACAAATTTTTGAGAGTTGTTCAATATTTTGGCTTATTTAAAATGCCCCCATTTAAGCCTCCATATGATAATTCTACATTATTCTTACTACCTCCCTGTCACTGTGTTAACAACCCTGCCTTACAACAATATGTTTATATATCTCTAATATCATGTCACCCTTCAGCTTTCTCAAATGCTAAAAACTATCTGTAGGGCTTGTAGACAAACATTAGGCGATACTGAATTAGTGGTAGGCTGGAAAATAGAACATAAACTACTTCTTTCTCTACCCTACTAGGGAAAGCTATTTTTACAAGTTTTTTTTAATTGTAACAGGAAAGCATCTCTTTCACTCATCAGGATTCCCAGGACTCAGGATTGTTACAACATTCCCATGGTCATGTGATCAAAATTTAGACACTTGGCAACTGAATCATATTTTTGACAGTTGCAATGTCCTAAGGAAGGGGTGTCAAACTTGATTTCATTGAAGGCCGCATCAGGAGTGTGTTTGACCTCGGGGGGTCTGGGGTGGGTATGGCCAGCATGGGCGTGGCCAGCTCATCACTTGTGTCAGGTGTGCCTGTGGTGGCCCAAGCACTCTGCCAGAGAAAACAGGCTCCCAAGCTCTGTTTTCAGCTACGACAGCCTCCTGCAACCTTCTGTCAGCGAAAACGGAGCTCGGGAGGGACAGTGGGCTGGTCCTTTGCTGTTTCCAGGGCAGCCCTATGGGCCAGCTCTAAGGACTCCACGGGCCTTGAGTTTGACACCCCGGCCTAGGGTCATATGATCAGCCTTTGTGACCTTCTGATAAGCAAAGTCAATGGGGAAGCTAGATTTACTTAACAACCATGTTACTAATTTAACAATTGCAGCAATTCACTTAACAGCTGCGGCAAGAAAAGTTGTAAAATGGGGAAAAACTCACTTAACAAATGTCTCACTCAGCAACAGGAATTTTGGGCTCAATTGTGATTGTAAATCAAGGACTACCTGTCTTATTCTCACTTGTTTTTTCCTTACAGATGTTTTGTATAGTTTTTTATTGGCTAACTATTTCACATATTAATAATGCTTGGTAGGGAGAACACAAATTTCACCCAATTTACATAGCTGGTTTTGAGTACCAGAAAAGTTTCTTCAGCTTCACTTCTACGTGGTGGTGATTTAATTTGATGCTGGAGAGATTATCGCAAATTTGACAATCAGATCAACATGATCCATTTTGGAAGCATGTCAAAAGGCAGCGTTGCTTAAATACCAAACCGAATCTATTTTTACTAAATCACTGGAGGAAGCTGTGATGATAAGATATTAAGCTTATTCTGTTCTACCGTTTGATCGTGTGGACCAGGTACTGCTAGTTAGAAACTTTTAATTCTTCGTTAATGAGAATCAGGCCTGGGTTTGTTTTATTTTAAATGAAGAATGCCAGCAACTCAGAAGACAAGCAGAACACTTATACATGGTAAATAGTGGTAGATTTTAGGAAGATGACTGCCCAGTGAAAAGCAGAAAGAAACTAGCAATAAGCAAGCTGGCCTTTATTCTTTATGTAGCTATATTTGTTCCTCAAAGTCAGCCTATAAGACTATTAGCATTTAAATAAATGATTCAAGGCTTTCTAGAGAACACATGGGTGGAGGGAAAATCTTTCCAGCATTATAACATGACAGTCTACGATGGAATACAAAAGAAGGCTGTCATTTTTCCTTCAATTACAAAAGGCAAATATTTATTATTTATAAGTATTCACCTTGTGTAGGCTTAAATGTTATTTATGAACCTGTTGCATAGTGATTTTCAATGTAACTCATTATTTTTAGCCTTAGGGTGTTGTAAAGGAGCATGAATATATTTAATGACACTCTGCTAGTCAGCGCAATTACACTGTAATCATTATGTAAAATGTGCTATTAATTAAACCAATTTCTACTTAGAACATTCTCCTCGGCAGGCTTAATCTTAATCTCCTGCAATCTTTTTCTCTGTTTTTCTCCTATTAATTATACAATCACTTTTTAAACTTAATACATATATTTTGGGGTGGGTTTTTTTCCCCTTCTTCCACAGCCAGCTGCTTCTTTTTTCTTTTTAAGCATGAGGATCAATTAATCTTGTGTCTGTCTGTCTATAGCTAGATATAGATATTGTTTTAGGCAGATAAGCTGTGGATACCTCTATGACAGCTCTAATGGTATCTCTAATGATGCAGATATCCTCTACTATGGTAATTTTGTAAACCTAATTAAGCTAGGGGTATTTTTTTTAAAAAAATCTTGTTCCTTCATTCTGCAAGATGGAAAAAAAATGCAGTATTCTTCCCCCAAGTAACAGATAAAACATTTGCCCATCTTAAGTTGCTTTGCAGATTTATTTCTAGCTCGCCACAAAACAATTTGTACAAGCTCTTAAATGACATCAGAAACCAGGCCCAGAAATAGTCCACTTACCCAGGGGTGGGATTCAACCGGTCTTACTACCGGTTCAGTGACTACATTTTGCACCCGCGTGTAAAAAAACTTTAAGCTGTGCCACCTGGAGAGCTGAAAAGCGCTGCATGCAGGTGCGCAGTGTTTGAAAAGCCACTTTTTTCCTGCTTTTTCAACCTCAGCTGTGCCATGCAAAGCAGCTGAATTTGAAAAAGCAGGAAATAAAGGACAGGTAAGAGCCCGGGCAGGTGGGTGGGCCAAACAGCAGCAAACACAGAACCGGTTCGGTGTCTGCTGCTCTTCAGAGCTACCAGTTCTATAGAGACGGGCAGAACTGGTAAGATCCCACCCCTGCACTTACCCCTTCCTCCCTCTGTGGTTTCAACCACTGCAGTACCGTGGAAGGTTGGATTCTCTCTTCATCCTGATGCTTCCAAGTACAGGTGGTCCTCAACTTATAACAGTTCATGTAGTGACCATTCAAAATTACAACAGCATTGCAAAAAAGTGACATGAACATTTTTCACACTTATGACCATGGCCACATCACCATGGTCATGTATTTAATACAGATAACAGATAATCAGAGTTGGAAGGGACCTTAAAGGTCATCAAGTCCAACCCTCCCTGCCCAAGCAGGAGACCCTGCACCATTTCTGAGAAATGGCAGTCCAATCTCTTCTTGAAGGTTTCAAGTGATGAAGCTCCCACAACTTCTGAGGGCAAGCTGTTCCATTGGTTGATTGTTCTCACTGTCAGAAAGTTTCTCCTTATTTCCAGGTTAAATCTCTTTACAATCAGATGCTTGACAACTGGTTCATATTTATGATGGTTGCAGTGTCCCAGGGTCATATGGTCCCCTTTTACGACTTTCTGACAGACAAAGTCAATGGGAAAGCCAGATTCATTTAACAACCATGTTACAAACTTAAAAGCTGCAGTGGTTCGCTTAACAAATGTGGCTAGAAAAGTCGTAAAAGGGGAAAAATTCACTTAACCAATTCATTACGTAGCAACATAAATTTTGGGGTCTATTGTGGTTGTAAGGCAAGGAGTACCTGTATGTTGGACTACAAACCATTGGGACAATAGGAGTGGAGGCCCACCAATTCAGGAAAGACTGTCTTTTCATGTGACCATGGAAAAGTTGCAGATATAATTCTTGGAATTAGTTCACTAGAGGCAGAAGAAGCGGTAGGGTGAGAGACACGTCATGATGTAAGCAAGGGAAATAATTCATTTTCACATTCATTTTGCAAGACCACTTTTTAACTCTATTTCTCCAGAAAGCTTTGAAGCAAGGTCATTGCATGGAAGAGGTTACAGGGACAGACCTCTGTAAAGACTTCAAGTAGCATACTCAGCTAGTTGCTTTCTACTACTGAATTGTCAATTTAGGTCAGTGCTGTTTTTTCTGACCACTCCAGAACCACAAGCAAGTGTCATGCTCAATTAACAATCAAAGAAAAAAACATGCACATACCAATTACAGGCAGTCCTTGATTTACGACCACAACTGGGACCAAGATTTCTGTTGTTAAGTGAGAAATTTGTTAAGTGAGTTTTGCCTCAAATTATGATCTTTCTTGCCCAAGTTATCAACTGTACTTATCAACTGCAGTGATTCACTAAGTGAATCACTGCAGTTGATAAGTAAGTAACACAGTTGTTAAGTGACAGAAGGTCACTGTGATGACCCAGGATGGGATATAAAACAAACACAGTCACAGAAAACAGGTGAAGCCCCTTTTATTCCTTCACTTTGCTCTGAAGACAGAAGACAAAGTTACAACACACAAACCAGGCAAGATAAGGGCTGGAGGACATCCACAGATAACACACTCTGGGAAGGACGCCAAACTCAGAGAGGAACCATAAACTAGAGATATTTCCACGCTTTGTTTCCAGTGCTCACTCATACGCATGTCTGTCCTTTTATTCAGTTGTCACAGCTGCAGCCCATGAAAAGGATACCAGTTCTGCCCTCTCCTCCTGAGTAGACCACGTCTCTCCCTTATCCTCTTCTCCCTGTGTGCCCTAGGATGCATAGGGGATAGGCCTGGGTCCTCCTCTGACTGCTCAGCCAGCCTCTGCCCTTCCCCAGCCTCCTCCACAACCTCCAGAGCCACACTTCCACTCCCTGTTGGCTGTTCCTCCTCTCCCTCAGAGTCAGTCTCCACCAGGGGCATGACAGTCACAAAAGATGATCACAAAACAGGACCTTGGAACACAAAACACAAAACATGACCTTGGGACACAGCAACGGTCATAAATATGAATAAGTTGCCAAACATCTGAATTTTGATCATGATCATGGGGAAGCTGCAAATGTCATAAGTGTGAAAAATGGTCATAAGTCATATTTTTCAGTGCCACTGGAACTTTGAATGGTCACTAAACCAACTACTGCATGTCCAGGACTACCTGTACTGCATCATGACCCACATGACCCCAGAGTGTGGGTTCCGCTAACTGAGAATTAATTTAGTTTATGACTGTGCTTATGTTTATTCTAGGCCTGTGCTTGGGGGTGGGGACAGCTTTAATTTGTCTAAATGAGGCACTTTGCACCAAGAAGGATATCCTGTTCATCTCCTTAAAGAAGCTCTGTCTCAGCCTGAGATCATCCTCTGAAATCTCCAACAATTAGAAGAGCTTTTTCAGGTAACTGAGGGGTGTCTTCATTTTTGCTTGTTTGAAGGAAGAGGTGGACTACATTTGTGAAACAGAATTGAAGGGGTGCTTCATTTGAAGCAAAACACCATCTCAAACCTTCACAAAATCCTAATGTATAATGTCTGAAGACATTTGAGCTGTGCATCCTAAATTCTGTTCTACATTACTCCTTTGAGGAAAAGAAATAGCAAATAGCAAACATCTCTGCTTGGATGAGAATTGTGTAAAATGGTACCTCAGTCTATTGTGATGTTTGCTTGACATCTCCATTATCAATTAATTGCTCTGTTTTGCTTTCTCGAATATTTGAATGATGATATTTTTATCCCACTTATGAAGAAACTTGTGAAGTTTGTTGAAGTTTTGTATCTACAGATGCCATCTACCCTCAATATATAGCTCTTTCCAGATGAGAAAACCATCAAGAAACCTTAAATCAACACTAGAAATATGACTACGGTAAGTAGCCTGTTATTCAAACCCAGCCTTTTAGGACATTACTCTACATATTCTGTCTGGACAAATCTGACAATTCTGCTTTTTGTCTCACCTAGATTTTTGGCATCTTATGGTCTTTCAGTCTCTTTTTAAAATTTTTAACTATGCCAAACTCCTTCTTTATGACAGCAAGCCTTGCCAAATTATGAAAATGAATGCACATTTTTAATATTGTGTTCTGCAATGGCTTTCATTGTAAAGTGGCTCTCCGTCAGTTCTATAGCAACTACAAGTGACCTGCAAATTCAAAGCCATGTTTCTTTTCCTGAGATAATAAAGGGAAAATTCAGTAACTTTCTAAGTGAAATTTAGGCCTTGAGTGTTTAGATTTTTTTTAAAAAATGTCCTGTTTTGTAAACTTACTCAAGACTGACTAGAACATTGTGTTGTCTGAGGTAAAGGGCAAATAGTACACTACACATATCCATAAATAGAATCTGTTAATACTTTTGACTATTTAAACACTGGAATAGAGAACAACAAAATGTAAGGCTTATAAAAAGACAGGTTAATATAGAACAAGAGAAAAAGATTAAAAGTTTCAGGAAAAAGAATTGCTCTCTGAGGTGGCAGTCTCAGCTTATCTAACTGCAGAGTTTCATTACTGGTTTGCAAAAACCAGAGTTAGTGGCAAAAAACATAGCTATATACTGGTTTGCAAATATCAGAGCTAGTGGCAAGATAGCAAAATAAAAAATGTCATTTATTATCAACTAAAATACTAAGCTTGCCCTCTCATCTCAATTCATCCCTTTGCTCAGAGACAGAGGAATGGAAAAAAGAGGCAGATACAACAGAAAACCACTTTTCTTTCTTTTTTTCTTTTCTTGTCCCTCAATCATTTCCCCCCAGTCATTCTTCAAACCATGCTTTGAACAAAACTAAAGAATGGAAACAACACTGAAACTTCAGATTGCATTAAAATGGGTCCTGCAAATTGCACAATGCTCAAGAGAAGTGTGATAGACATGCAATTCAAGGCACCTTAATTCTGTTTTTAAAAAAGGCCAAAGGGGGAAACTGTGTATCTTCTTCCTTATAGAATAGAAGGGCATTTTACCTAGAACTAGGATAACCCTGCCGCATAAAGAAAATAAAACCATTCATTTTGAATAGAATTTGGGGTTGCAACTTGGGATTGCAAGTACATGTTAATAAGGGGTACAATATTTGCAAAATAAGATTTGATGACATTTAATATATTTCCTGATCATTAACTAATGCATCAGATATATTCCTGGAAAAAAAAAACCCTGGGATAAAATGTATTTGCATAAACCTTCTCCTGTCCCTTTACTCATTTCTCATGAATTTATGTGGTCAGAAAGTTGGTATAGATCAGGGATGTCAAACTCATGTCATCATGGTAGTGTGACGTAGTGGGACTTTTTTCCCCTTTGCTAAACCAGGCGTGGGTGTGGCCAGCGCATGACACATCCGGCCCGTGGGCCGGGAGTTTGACACTCCTGGTGTAGACCATCAAACAGAAATCTAACATTCTGAGCAAAAATAATATAAAGCAGATATATAGAGTTTATCTATATTAAGTGCAAAAATCTGACACCACTAGATGGTAGCAAAAGGCATTTTCTTTCTTTGCTGCCATCTAGTGAGTATCTCAATTCTTGCAGCCTAGATCTAGCCCTAAATGTATTTATTTTATTTATTTATTATTTGGTCTTATATGCCGCCCTCTCTCCCGAAGGACTCAGGGCAGCTCACATAAAAACAACCATACAGATACAAAAGTTTAAAAGGAATTAAACCAAATTCGACCAAATAATCATTAAAATCAATTTACAAACATTTAAAATTTTAAAACAACCCCACCCTTTAGTCCAGGCCGGGTTGTTTGAATAACCAAGTCTTTAGGCCGCGATGAAAGGAGCAAAGGTCGGGGGCCAGTTGCAGCTCCAGGGGAAGCTGGTTCCACAAAGTGGGTGCCCCCACAGAGAAGGCTCTCCCCCTAGGGACCGCCAGTCGACATTGTCTAGCTGTCGGTACCCCAAGGAGGCCCTGTCTGTGGGCACGCACCGGGCCCTTTGAGCCTACCTATTGCTACATAGAGAATTTTAAACACCTAAAAAAGATGGACGGATTAATGCTTCAACCCTACAAAAATGAATCTGACCTCTGCACATTGAGGGCTGTAACAATCTCCTGTTGTCTCTGGGTCCAGCTATTGGTAACGTAACATCAAGTTCCGAGGTTAAAACAGCCCAAGAGCAACAGATCTGGAATACGCCCAACATCCAACACACTTAGCTCACCTGCATGCAGATTTTCTTGAAGAAAATAGCCAAGTGATATTTGAACATCACCACTTGAATATATACTGTGTACAGATAGCTGAAAGCAGGACCACTATATCAAGTGGGTGGAGGGAACAGGAGTGTTTGTACTTCATACTACACTTGCAGTCAGAATTAGGGGAGGTATTGTCTGATAGGGCCTGAGGAGGTAGTGGCAATTATAATTTTATGTGTCAAGTGCCAAAATATGTATTTCAGTTCCTCCGTGTTCTGTATTTGTATTTATTTAGTGGCTTGTTCTTTTCCTGCAACTATATGCAGTGGAAGAATGAGCAACGCAGGCTGTGAGTAGCTTGCAAAACACAAGCTCTTTGGCACTCCTCTGTTTTTAATATACATAGCTGACCCTAATGACAGTCTATGGAGATGAGGGCAAGGAATGTCTGATCAAGTGGAGATTAATTTTTGACTGGGCTGTCTGGAAATGCATGAAAATGTATTCCTTTCTCCCCCCACCCTCCCCATAGAGACTCTGGATGTTTTGATTGATTGACTAGTTTACAAATGAAGGTGATAAAATTAGGTGGAAGACCACATATATTTCTTAAAATGAGACTGGCTGGTCATGGAGACAATGAGGTTTCGACAGATTGTATTGCTGGTTTAGGCAATCTTGGGAACATGTCAAGATTTATAGACCTGTACTGTAATGTTACAATTGCACTCACTGATACGGGTTTCTTTTCAAATTCTTTGCCATTTTATTTGAAAAAAGGCTATTCAAGAGTTAGAGACTGTTTGAAAAAGCTTTTTCTTTGCTAACCCTTAACAAACTCTTTCGAGCCAGAACTGGCATTTTATATTGTATTTAGCCAAAATCTATAACAGTTTTCACCTGGTTTGGATAATTTTATTATAGTATCAATATGGAATTATGGCATATATGGCTTTGAACTATAGTACATCACATACAGATGAAGATTAAAGTTTATTCAACAACTTTAGATAGAGGATTTCTCTTTCTACACAGATACATAGAGACTCTCCTTCCCCACACATTATCTTTCTAGCTAAGTTTCCAAGTGTGTGTTTGTCTTGGGTTCAGATTTTTAATAAATATATTGGGGTTTTTTTTGAACAACAGTTTATGGAACTCTCTAAATAGCTGAAGTTTGCACTGGGAAGACTGACCTAAACATACTTGGATATTATTGACAATAATCTCTAATCACTTTCATTTGAACCAGAAATTACATCAATTTAAACAATGTAAAGCTATCTATGCAGTAGGACCCACCTCTAAATAATAATTCATTAAAAAAAAACCTTTGGTCTTTGTAACTAAAAAAAAAAAAAGAGCAGCTACATGCTGGCCCGGTGACCAGAGAAACATCTTCAGACAGAACTGGCTCACGGCCTTGAAATGGAGCCGAGGTAGGTAATGACTAGCAGGAGTAAAATCCTCAAGGACTCCCTTTCTTTACTCTTAACTATGCATTGCTAAGCCACAGGGAATAGCCAAAGCTCCAGAAGATAGACTTAAGAAACAGAATGATCTCAACAGACTTGAACATCAGATCTATCTAACGAAATGAAATTCAATGGTGAGAAAAGTAAATTTTTAGTTAGGGAAGAAACATCAAATGCATAGATATAGAATAAGTGGTATCTAGCTCATTGTCAAATAAATTTTATGTTCAAGCTAAATTAATCCATACAGAAAAATAGGAAAAGGTAAGGTGAAAGAAAGTTAAAAGCAAAATAGGAAATTAGTGACTAATTAATCTCATCGGTGGAAAGCAAGTTTGTAGGAAATAGTTTGTTTTATAATAGGTAAGTCAGTTAGGCCATTAATTCCTAAATAGCAACAGCAATTGTCCAAAATATAACCACTTTCTCAGTTTGGTCTAGAGGTTAAGGTATCAGGCTAAGAAGCAGGAGGCTGTGAGTTCAAGGCCTGCCTTATCTATGAAAGCGAGGTGGATAATCGTGGACTAGTCACTGTCTTTCACCCAACCCACCGTATAGAGTTGTTGTTGTGAGGAAAATAGGAGAGGAAAGGTGTGCTTGGATATGTTGTCTGCTGCCTTGAATTATTTGTAAAAATAATAAAAGGTGGGATAGGAGCAAACAAATAAATAATATCTTTCAGGAACAAAATAGGGAGAAGTTGGTGGATTTTCTACTCATACCGTAGATCCAGCCAATATAATTTGATAGCAGTGCAGTTATTAAATCTATGCACTAAGCTTTACAAAAAGGCAATAAAAGAAAACATGAGTGTCTTCCCATTTAGTCAGTATTAGATTGGTTTGTTTTTTTAAAAAATTATGTATACTTGTGTGCACACACTTTCACAGTCCTATTGGTTCAGCTCTCCACAACAGTGCCAGCTTCTTATGTAGACCCTTTGGAAAATTAATTGCATGCTCCATCTTAGAGTAACTAATGATAAGCCCCTCCACTCTACAAAGGCAGAGCTGAAGACTTCAAATTAGGCCCTCTTGAGAAATAATTGCATTGTTTCTATTAATTAGAACAAAGATTTATTTGTTTGTTTGTTTGACTTGCATGCTGCCCATCTAGTCTAATGACAATTCTTGGCAGCTTAAATATATTTAATGTTTATCAGCCAATTTGGATTAAATTCGGTATTTTCTAAGCTTATGTTATATAGTTTATATACGAATTTAAAAGAAGGGCAAATAGACAACTAAAGAAGCTAGACAGATGAACTCAGGGGCCCACACCTAAGTATATGTATTTAATAATTCAGTCAAAATGCCCTTAAATCTTAGTTGTCTTGTTCTGAAAAATAATATATGGTTGGACCATATTTTCATATATATGTAGCCCTCACCTTAACAACTGCTCATTCAATGACCATTTGAAGTTACAATGGCACTGAACAAAGAGACTTATCTCCATTTTTCACACTTACAACTATTACAGAATCCCCATGGTCACGTGATCAAAATTGGCAACTTGGCAACTGATTCACATTTATGACCATTGCAGTATCCTGGGGAGGTGGGGTGTCACATGATTCCCTTTACGACCTTCTGACAAGTAAAGTGTCATGCCCCTGTCGGAATCTGATTCTGAGGGGAGGCCGAGCAGCTGACAGAAAGTGGGAGTGTGGCTCCATTGTCTGTGGAAGATACTGGGAAGGGCAAAGTCCGGCTGGGAAGAGCAGGGGAGAAGGAGAGGAATTCGGAAGACCCAGGCCCACCCACTCTTCATCCTAGGGCACTCAGGGAGGAACGGAGAAGGGAGCAACATGAGTAGCATAGGTTACGGGAAGGAAAGGGCCCTGATTCCTTTCATGAACTGCAGCTGGGAACACAGTGTTTAAAAAGGAAGCTGCACAAGCAAGTTGTTGGGAGCAAATCGTGAATTATGTGGTATCATTGAGGCTTACCTGTGTTCCTGACGTCTTCCCAACTGTGTGTGTTTTGCTGGGCTTTCAAGTCTGCAATTTCTTCTTCTGCCCTGTCAAGTTAATTACTGCAGTGTGGTTTGTCTGGATTTTTAGTTACAGTTTGTATGTACTTTGTTTTCAGACTGAATTTCCTCCATTTAAAGGCTGTTCCTGGGAGAATTTTTCTCCAGCCGAAGGTAACCTGGACATTGGGGGCAAAGTTGGAGATAATAAAGGGACTCTTCTTGTTTATTTGACTTTGTTGCCTTTGAGCCACACCCAGGGTCATCACACAAAGTCAGTGGGGAAGGCAGATTCATTTAACACTCATGTTACTAATTTAACAACTGGAGTGATTCACTTAACAACTGTGGTAAGAAAGGTCATAAAATGGGGCAAAACTCACTTAACAAATGTCTCACTTAGTAACAGGAATTTTGGGCTCACTTGTGATCATAATCACCTATAAAGACCTACATGGCTTAGGGCCAGGGTACTTGCGGGAGCATCTACTGCCAGCAACAACTTCCCAGCCCGTGCACTCACACAGACAGGGCCTGCTTGGGGTGCCATCGGTCCGACAGTGTCAGCTGGCAACCCCAGGGGAGAGCCTTCTCTGTGGGAGCACCTGCCCTCTGGAACCAGTTACCCTTGGAGCTGCGGATGGCCCCGACCTTCGATCCTTCCGCGTGACCTGAAGACTTGGCTCTTTCAACAGGCTGACCTGGACTGAGGCGGGGTTTTTATCGGCTTATATTAGCTGGTGTCGGTTTTAATTGAATTATTGGGATTTCTATTTGATATTTTTAAATTTTAAATTTTGTATTGTATGTTTTTATTGTTGTGAGCCACCCTGAGTCCTTCGGGAGAGAGGGTGGCATATAAATCCCAATATAAAAATAAATAAATAAAACATAAGTCGAAGACTACCTGTATTTCAAGCACAAACTTCTTCATTTTGTAGCTTTCCCTACTGATCTGTTAGCAATCAAATTTGTGTGCCCTTTTTTGGACTCAGAGAAAATTCATTCCTCTTTTGGATGTTTCCTTACAGAATCAATATGTAGTGTTGGATCCTGACATTCAGAAGAATATGGCTCATGTACCATCACTGTATTTTTATAAATTATTGGACATCATATACTAATCAAAAGCTTGATTTTCAGTTTCAGAAGCCATTAAATTTTCCTTCCAGAGCATGGAATCCATAAATAAAATAAAACAAAGACTATTAAATTGCAATTGTGTGTTAATCTAGGGTTTTCCTTAATCGTTAACAAGAAAAGTTTCTTTTCATTGCGTACACATCAGAAAAATACACAGGTGATAATTAAAAGGCAATAATTAAGGCATAGGAAATGGGCTTGCTTATCAATTAAGAGTCTGTAACTAAAATATTTTAACAGAGCTGTTCTAACACACCGGAAAACCAACTTCTTCTCTCCTCCATCCCCAGAAATATTGGAGACTTCTGATAATAGGTGTAAAAAATTCTTCTAAAAATCCATGAATTCTCAGTGTACAGGTTTAGATATGTTTGAAACACAGCTATTTTTCAGTCTTCAAAGATGGCCAATCAAAGTGCCTGTTAGTTTACAAGTATATGCCATCTTTCTCAGTGGCTGTCAGCGAAAATCGACTGATGGATCACTTCCTAGTGTCACTGCTCTAGACTGGTGACAATCAGCTAAATGATCGTGTCTGCCTCTACACATATCTGTAATTGATTGCCTAAACCCTAAGACTTTCTTTCCTAGTTGATATGATGGAACATTGGACTGAAATCAGTCTCGATGAGGAGGAGCCAGGCCCATTTGTTATTTACTTCTCTGCCTGTTTCTCTCTTCTCCTCTGCTTGAATTGTCCCACAAGAACGCATTATGGTAATCAGACAGAATGTATGTATAGGAATCAATCAAAGAGAAAGCCGTCACAAGAGTTATGACATTACAAAGTCTGTTTGTAACTTTTGATTTATGGAAGATTTTCTCTTTTATAAATTGTGAGTGAGGCATGGTGGGATGGCTTAACCCTTGAACACCTCCCGAGTAGTAAAACACACACAGGCTACGTATCAGGAAAATTAACACAGCTGAATCCTCATTTATCAATTTATCAATTGGGGGGGGGGACTTAGACTTTTTAAATACTAAACATGATGGGTATTCTAAACGCTTTGTTTATATATTTATGAATCTGAGCACCATGTGTTTAAAGTCATCAAAATACCAAATTTAGCACAAAAGGGATATTTGATTTTGCTTCCCATATTGATAGCTATTTCTCTGGTATATGCATTATTTCCTTATATTTTATTTCTATGTAAAGTATATAGAGTCAAGTTTGTAAATCCCATTTTTTCTGGGATTTTTCAGTTATATTGTATACATATATCTGTGCATGCAGTTATGTGCATGATTGTGTGAGTAAGCACTTACCTGTGTTTTTTGAACTAGGGTACCAGCTTTTTCTTTATTCAAAATCCTGTGTTTTATTAAGTGCTTCCTGGCTGTAAATTTTCTTAAAATACTTTTTGCACTTAATTGCATCACATTTCACATACATTTTCACACCAAATAAATTTCCGTTACAAAGCAATTCTCCAAATATAGGAGTACTACCTGATAAGATAGAGGCAACATGCTTCCATCTTATGTTATGTTTTCTCTTCATTCCCTTTAGGATTATTCAGTTAAGTTTGAGGGGAGGGAAATTCCTCTCTGGAAAGTTGGTAGATTGATGGTAAGATTTCAACCCAAGGAATTACATTTCCCAAATCTTCAGTGAAGAAATTCAGCCCTTAGGAGTCTCTCTAGATTTTTAGTGCATAAGATTTTTAAAAGGGACAACTTACTGTACTGTAAATGCATGCCTCACAATTACAGCTCTTTTAAAAGAATCAGTTTCTTACTGTAAAAACAATATGGTGCTCCTTGTAATAACAAAAATGGAAAATGTCCAGATTAGCAATTGAATTTCTTTTGTAACAGTCAAGAATTATGTATGATTAGATGACCCATGATCCTGAAAGGGTCATCCTTTCAAAGGTATTTCTTTATCTAATCAGAGAAATAGAATAACCAAGGGTTGGCAAAAAGCAGTGGGAACAAGAGTGACTTCTGACTTTCTGCCATTTCCCCATTGACTTTGCTTGTAGGAAGCTGGCAGGTGTTGGAAATCACAATCACATGATTGCAGCTGTGTTCAGTGGTGCTGCAGTGGCCACAAGTTTGCAAATACACCTAGTCTGAAGATCCTTGGAATTTCAATTCCACAGGACTAATGGGTCCCAATACCCATTTGAGGTATCTTGCTTCAAAAATTGTTGCTGTGTAATGCAGATCTGATGTAGCTTCCATATCTGGGGATAAGTGCCTTTGGGATTGAGAGGATTTTGAATACTGTTGATCCAAAGCTGTTTCTAATTTATCTATTGTATTCTTGTTGGTCCAAATTTTGAGTTTCCACTAATATTGTAGCTCCAAAAGGTAAAGAACTTGAAGAAATAAAGGAACACCCAAGTTTCATCAAGATAGACCTTCATTCTCTGACCTCAAAGCTCATAAAATTTCTAGAATCTGATTTGTAAAATGGTGGGCCTGGTATTTTTCATAGGAGAATAAAGTTTGTTCTCTGTACCATAGTTTCAAAACTGTATGGTTGCTCCTCACTCTGTGTGTGTGTGTGTGTGTGTGTGTGTGTGTAGAGAGAGAGAGAGAGAGAG